>ML102375.1:37930-84662 GCA_003697995.1 Taxidea taxus jeffersonii | reverse complement strand
TTTAAAAAAAAAAAAAAGAAATAGATGTAGGTGTTCTGAATCCTCTTCCTGGGTTTGTTCATGGCCCCACCCATTTTCCTCTGCAGCGGCAAGTCTTGAAAGGCCCAGCCCAATTCCACCTGTGCACCCTGCTTTGCTAATCGTGGCCATGAGCTATGTTTGAGTAGGGACAAGAGAGAAACATATTCACCGTATCTTGTTTCTGCTACCTGGTCTACCATTGGTCTACCATTCGGCTCTCTCTCCTCTCAGGCTGACATTATTTGAGCTCAACACAAGACACAAGATTTGGCCTGGCTAATTCGAGGAGGAAGGGAGGGAAGCGGTCAAGGGGGTTAAGAATAAGAGTCAACGGCACCTGGATGGCTCAGTTGGTTTAGCATCTGCCTTTGACTTGGGTCATGACCCCAAAGTGCCAGGATCAGCTCCCACATCAGGCTCCCCATTTGGTGGGGAGTCTGCTTCTCCCCCTCTCACCCTCCCTCTTGTCATTCTCTCTCTCTCTCTCTCAAATAAATAAAATAAAATCTTCAAAAGAAGAAGAAGGAGGAGGAGACGAGGAAGAGAAAGAAGAATCAATCCGCAAAGGAAATTAGATGCAGGCTGAAAAAATTTTTTAAAATATGATCAGGACTTCCATATCAGACAAGCATGGATCCAATTCCCAGGTTTATCTTTTACCACCTCTGTAACCTTCGGCGATTTCCATAAGACCTCCTCCAACATGTAACTGAAGCAGGGCTTGCTAGGTCTGGACACAAAGTAAATGTTCAATAAACATTAGCAATGAGGATGGTGCCCCCTATGGGTTAAAAGTGGTAAAGACATGCCTTAACCATACAGGTCGTTTTAATCTAGAAATCAAAACTGAACCAGTGAGATACTATTTTTTTTCTACTGCCACTGACAGATACTAATAAATGTCTCATTCCTAATATTGGTGAGAAGAAATCCCTTTGACACAGGAAAGCTGAAGGGACTCCATGTTAGAAAGGCTTCATCTCTGCTAGACCCTTTCCCAGTATAAACCCCTGGCCCTAAGCAATGATGAGACTCATGCTCCTCTCCTTTCCGAGTCTCCCAGACACTCTGTCTGCTGTTCTCTGTCACTCACCCCATTCAATAAACTCTCCTTCCACTTTCTCTGGCTCACATGGCTTGATTTCTATCCTGCAGGAAGCCAAGGGCCCTCCTGGCTGGTCCTGTGGGACCCTCCCCTGGGTCCTTGGACTCAGCCTGCCTGCATCTCCTTCATGCAGTGATGGGACTATACATTTATGCAAACTTTCTGAAGCAAATTAAGACAACTCCTATTAATTACCTTCAAAGCATACGTATCCTTTCACTTACAAGAATGTACCTAAGGAAATAATCACGGACATGTGCCAAGACCTACACCCCAGTATGTTAACTGCAACATTGTAATAATTAGCAAACATTGAGGAGAGGGGTGTCTCTATATCCAACAATGGGAATTAAAGAAATGGTGATAGAATCTCGTGCAGTCATTGGCAATTATATCATAAGGACATATTGAATGCCGTGAGTAGAGGCTCACAACATATTTTAAAGTTTAAGAAGCTGGCTTTACAACAGAGGGGAATTTTTAATATTCTATATAAAAAAGATGTTGGGAGATTTACTAAACTATTACGAGCAGTCATCTCTGGGCAGTGGGAATAATAGCTACAATAATCTTTTGGTTAATAAATTTGATTTACATATTTTAAAATGGTGCCTTGAAAGAACTTAGACCATTTTTCAGAACTGCTGAGCAACTTTGGGGAGTAACTAAAAGGATAGGAAGGCTACGCTAGGCACCCTGCTGCCTGCACCCTCCAAGCTGCTTCTCACTCCAGCCTGGGGGGCTCAGGCTCACGCCCACCTTTCCTTCTCTGCTCGCATTCCAAACAGCCTGGAGGAAGGTCTTCTCTTCCTGAAGACGGATTCCCAGGAATGGGTAAGCAAAAACTCCTGAAAATGCTTATAATTTTTTTTTCAAATGTGAGTGTACTTTATCAAATACAGCAAAGCAGGAAAACATTATTTTTGGAAACAGACGGAATGTAATAAAACAAAACAAAAAATGTTGAGCGTAGTGGTCAAAACAAAAATGTTCCCATCCCTGTACCCTCATGTCCTGCAATAATGTTTGCCAATGAGGATTTTTTTTTTTTTTTCAGTTTTAGAAAATATTGGTGGGCAGAGTGGCTCGTCTCAAGCCAGAGACTGGGCTCCAAGCCCCAGGTCTGCACTCCCTTCAGCCGGGCTTTTCTGTTCTGTGAATGGTCTTTAGCTTAATGCCTTCTCGCCACACTCCCTTTGGGAGGGAGAGATTAAAGATGTTAAGCTGAAAAGAGGTATAATTTACTTCCTTCTTTGTGCGTTTCTGCATTTTCCAAATTTTCTGCAGTGGATGTGAATTGCCTCCGTGACCAGGTCACTACTCTTGCTTTGAGGAGAGGCGTGAAGTCACACAGCTACCTCCACAACCCGGTCTCAAGTGCCCTGGGAGGAGCCCCTGAGCCTCCTGAAGTTGCAGCAAACGCTTTGAACTGAAGGCAGGGTCTCTCATTTCAATGAGATAAAGCTTAAGATGCCAAGTGCTGGAGCAGAGGTGAGGGGGGACAAGTCTCCATTCTCACACCAGGGTGTAAACATCAAGGATTGGGGGGGGGGGGTTGCCCTGGGAGGGGCTTTTCCATCCAGGGGTCCACTACTTTGTAGCTTAGTCCTCCTTCCTAAGTCCAACCCCACAGATGACCCTCGGGGTCTTGCGGGTTGATTCCCGGTCCCCCGCCTCCCAGCCATCAGTGCTGGGCTGCCCGCCGATGCCCTGGGCCCACAGAAACGCTGCTGGTGCTCAGAATAGCCCTCCTGGCTCCAGCAAAGGCATCACCTGGATCCCCTCTGCTGCAGGGCCTCGGAAAGGAACCAAAGCCCGGGACTCACCTGGGGCCTCTTGCACCTCAACATCCCACAGGGGCGACCCCAAATCTTCTTTGGGGAGCTGGTTGCTTATAGCTTCCTAGTCCTCTCTGATCTGCACATGAGATGCAATCACGCCCCCATCCCCAGGACAGGAGGAGGAGGCCGGGAATGGGCCGAGTCAGGAAATCAGGATTTCCGGCTTGAGACCAGCCTGGACTGCAGGTGCACGAACTAGGTCCGCAGCACCCTTTTCCTTACTTTGCTCCCATCTGAAAGGACCTCGCGAGCCGGACTCGCTGCCCTGCTCTGAGCAGCAGCCTGGCCTCCCGGGTTGCTCCCGGAGCCACAGGTGTGGCTGCCACAGGGCACAGGTGTGGAAGCCGCTGAGACCCGCGTGCAGATGTGCTCACAGCCCTCACTGTGATGGTCCAAAGACCGAGAACCCAGTGACGGGTGGTTCTATTTTCTCCTCAGCCCCACTGAGCCCCCAGAAATAAATAAATAAATATAAAAATAACAAGCAACCAGGGGCCTCCCGTAAGAGGGAAAACCTTAATCTCGGTTTTGTGTGTTTCCGTTTACACAGAAAAAAAGGAATAAAGGAATGCAAGAAGATCAATTTTCTTATTTTTTTTACATTTTAGAGGGACACCGGACACATTAAATACACAAACAAGAATATACTATTTTAATCGTAATGTCTGTATAGTAATGATTTCATCATAGCCACTTCAGGAGGAAAAGGGAAAGAAATCCACGGGAAGGAGGGAGAGACGCCTAGAACAAAGAGAGGGAGCCACGGCTGGGGCGCGGCCCACCCTGCGGCATCCCAGGGATACCCAAGAAAAAATGTGCGGGGTGCAGCCACCGAGAAAGAGGAGAAGCTTTGAGAAGGAAGAGAATGAGAAAAGACAAGCACGACCTCTGGCCACCCACCCTGGCCACGCTCTTGATCAGGAGCCTCCTCGGGCGGGCGACGCCAGAACCCGCCCAAGTCGTTTGCGATGGAGGAACAGCGCCATCTTGTGGGTCACTGAGTTACTGGCGCCGGAGATCTTGGGAGTCCCGTTGCTTTTTCACTACCGCGGACACAGTTTTCTTTCCAGCGATTAAGAAAGAGGAATCTGAAGCGTCGTCGTTTTAGAAAACTTGGTGATAATCAAACAGAAGTAAGGAAAGCCTCATTCACCTGCTGCAATATCTGACTCTCTTTCCCTACCACATCCAACAGAGACGGTTGCCTGTACCAGAGGGTGTTCTGGCAGGGACAGGAGCCTGCAGAGCCAATGGGCATCGTGCGGGAGACGGGGCAGGGATGGGAGGCGGGAGGCGAGCTGGAGCAGGGATGGGAGGCGGGAGGCGAGCTGACGTGGCTGGTGATAACAAGTGTTCATACGTGGGCAGAAGGGACTTGGGGCAACCACTGCATTCATGCCCGGGAAGGTGGTATTCGTTCCGAGGACAGTGTGGGATTCAGACCTAGTGATGCTTCCATGGCTCCTGGTGTTGCTGGAAACCCTCCTAGAAATGTACCTTCTTTTCAGCTTTATTTATAGTACGGACATTTGGGGAACGGACTAAAGGGACCATGGGAGTGAACTGATCAAGAGCCATGTCACCAAGCAGTGGAAAAGCATAGAATCGTTAAAAATGCAGCTGTGGTAAGCCATTTGCTGCTACTCTGTGCACTGTTCTGTGTTGTCATGTTTTATTTACTTTTAACGAATTACATTTTAGAATGATGCTGTGGAATATTTAATAACATAGGCAAATATTCTGGATGTTATGTTAAGTTTTTAAGACGCAAATCGGGGAGTGTGTGGCTGGCTCAGCCGATAGGGCATGTGACTCTTGATCTCAGGATCATGAGTTCGAGTCCCTTGTTGGGTGTAGAGATTACTTAAATAAAAAAATTTATTTATTTATTTATTTATGTTATTATATTATATATAATATATAAATTATATATTATATTATTATATATAAAGCTTATCTAATAAAAATTTTTCTTTAAAAAATAACCAATCTGTATTATGTGCTTGAATCCACACCATATTATATACTGTATTATGTACCTGAATGGTTCTAAGAGGGCAGATCTTAAATGTTCTCGCTACAAAAAAGAAGTCGTAATTATGTAACGTGATGGAGGTGTTAGCTAAAGCTACGGTGCTCATCATCTTGCAGTATACAAATGTATCAAATCAATGTGTTGTACATGATATTATGTCAATTATATCTCACTAAAGCTAGAAAAAATGCACATCTGAATATGTCACGGTATGGATTTTTCTTTCTTAACCCCACTTTTAATTTGTGCTATCATGTCACATTTTATGCGTCCTTGTCAACCATGTTAAATCTTTGCTGGAAGAAAACAGAGAATAAATAAGGAAAATAATGTTTGCAATAGATCTCCCACTCCAAAATTTATATATGCCTGTGGAGAGGAAAGAGAGAGAGAAGAGCAAGATACACAACAATCATAGCCATTGGGACTACCTCTAGGAGAAGACTGCTGGTCATTTTTATTTTATTTTATTTTTGCGTTTTCTTCATTTTCTACTCTGAGTGGATATTACTTCTTAACTCAGAAAAACAGTTAATTTTTTAAAGGAAATGAGTTTCTGCCCTAGCCCTGCCATCCCACCTCCCCCTGCCCCCACACGCCCTCTCCAACGTATGTCTCATGGGCCAGGCGGGCCAGGCAGACCCTGGAAAACCAAATCAGAGACATCCTGGGATGTTCAAGCTGGTTGCAAAACGTACCCCTCGTTTCCAGTAACTTCCAGTGCCAGTGTTAGAACAACTCCCTAATGAACCGGCCCCGTCCCATGGAGGAGGTGACACTGAAAGCTGTTACTAATCAATTAGATATTGACATAAATGGGTTTATGAGTGGAGGGTGATGGTTCTGGGCTGGGCCTGGAGTCAGGACGCTAAACAGACGTCCTCACTCTGTGGTTTACTAATATATGATTTAGAGCCAGTGACTCAACGTCTCGATTTCTTCATCTGAAAAGTGGAGAGGTCGTTATACTTCCCAAGATGGTGGAGAAATGGAATGTGACCACCCTGTATGACGTTGCTGTTGATGCAGGTCAAAAATGGGCAAATACCAGCTGCTTCTCGGGGTTCAACCTGTGCATGGAAAGTGCTCAGCACAGCGCCAGTGGGTAGCCAGGGCTCCCTCAACCTCAAGGTGATTTTATCCCCATTTCGTAGACTCGGCAATAATGATGGAAAGAGGGGGAGCGGGAGGTGCAGGAAGGCAATGGGGCCTATGAGGGGGGCTAAGGAGGACCAAGTTGAGAAGCCTCAGAATGGTGCTAAAGTCTCTGGAAACAGCATTGCCAAAGGTTGGGCCCTGCCTCCCTTTTGTCATTTTAAAGCCGCCTTCCAACATCTCCCCACCACATGCATACCCAGGACCCTCCTGACCTCACTAAAAGCACTTTCATGGGGCAGAATTTCTGCCCTAAATCTAAGCCTTGCAGAATTCATCTCTTGACCCCAGAGAGCTGACGTTAGGATGGGAACCCCAATCCCTCCCGTCAGCGGCTCACCCAGGACACAGGCTTGTAGACAGGTGCCGCCCACTGGATGGAAAGCACAGAGACTGTAATTTAAGCAGGCTGGTTGTGGTGCTTCCCTCGGTCCCAATGAACTCAGTTGCTCTAAGTTCCATGGCACTGGATACTGAGAGACCCATGTCTGAGGAGTGGGGAGCTATGGGGGTCGGGGAGGAGAGCAGGCAGAGAAAGAGAAAGCCACCACAAGTGAACTTGTCAGGGTCGTTCACAGGTGGGAAGGGAGGGGAGTAATGCGAAGTTGGGTATTTCCTTTAGATGTCAGATTCTGAGTTAACTTTCATCTCAAACAAAAGTTCTGCCCTGCTCTAGCCAGAGCTGCCAATGCCCCCATGCCTTTGATAAGGACTTTGAGTTTCCTCAATACCATCTTTCAGACTCAGATGTGTGGGAGCACACAGCTGGTGGCTTGCGGGATACATGAGAAGGGAGATGGGGAGGACAGGAGGAGAAGCGAAGGTGTTAGGGGCTCTTTTATCCTTGGGTTACTTACTCCAAGAATAACGCCTACAATTCACATTAGAAAGATCTCTAAGGCTTGTTCCATTTACTACTCCAAACAGCCTTGTATGTAAGAGTTTTAAGCGAACACAGGGGCTCAGAAAAGCCAAGGGTCGTGCCCAAGTTCACACAGGAAATATGTGAGAGAGCCAGGACCCAACCCCACATCCACTGTCTCAAATATCCGTTCTCTTTCCAACTTGGCACAAATCTGAAGGCGAGTCATTGCTCTAGAATGGATATTCCCAAACCGGGGAGTCAGAAACCCAGTTACATCAGAGAATACAGATAAGTTATGACAAGGAATTCAGAGGGGACATCCAGCCCGGTCCAAACATCTGGAAAGACAGAAGTATGACTGGCTTACAGAATCATCCGTCCATTCACCAGTCCAACTGCCATCCCACTATTTTCAAACACCTGTAGAAATTAAGATGATCAAGACAATTCATTGTATTGTTGCTTTCTAGTGTTGCTTGGTTGCTACGGTAACAAGCAATCCCCAAATTTCAATGGCTTACAACAACCAACGTTTATTTCTTATTCAGACTACACGGAGGCCGCAGGTTGGTTGAGGCTGAGTTCTGCTGTGCTCCGGGTGTCTCATTCTGGGAGTCGGGCTGCAGGAGCAGCCCCCAACCGTAACAGGCTACAAGAGACCTGGCCACCGTATGCAGTCACATCTGACCCAGCCATGGAGAGCAAATGCCCACAAGCCTTGCAGGAGGCACAGAAGGGCAGGACTGGGTGCCTGGGTGGCTCAGTGCGTTAAAGTCTCTGCCTTCGGCTCAGGTCATGATCCCAGGGTCCTGGGATCAAGCCCGGAATCAGGCTCTCCGCTCAGCAGGGAGCCTGCTTCCTCCTCTCTCTCTCTCTGCCTGCCTCTCCCCCAACTTGTGATCTCTGTCTGTCAAATAAATAAATAAAATCTTTATAAAAATAAAATTAAAAAAAAAAAGAAGGGCAGGGCTGTATAAGCCTCTTACGAGGGGGAACAAATAATCATGAGCGTCAAGGCGACCTACCACTTTGTAGATTTTCTCAATCAGCAAATACTAGAAGGAGAGCTACAGTAAGGAAGGCTTCAGAATCGAAATATTGGGAGAGTCCTGCTGAAGAAATAACTTGAAGTCTATTCCTAAAACCCCGACTTCCACCTGTCCAAGATCCATCATCGGTAATCTGTTACACGAGCCAGGGGGGAAGCCAAGGTCTCCAAGGTGGAATTCAATATTTAGATATTGGTCTGAAGGTTCTAAGATCAAACATCAGTTGTCTCCATTTGCATCTGCCCTGAGGAGCCTCTGAAGCAGCTTCAGATGATGTCAGTCCGTGGGAAACATCGTTCACTGGCCACCCAAACAGGATGGAGCCAGATGACTTCTATTGGTCAACTCTGGGCAAGCGTCTTACGGAAAATGGACAGAATCTTGGGAAGTCAACTATCCAAGACACAGATAGTGCTGACCGTGTGCAGTAAGACGAAAGAGTAACAGTGCTCGTCAGAGAGCTTGCATTTAAAAAGAATCAGCCTCCCAGCCTGATGATGAGCAACACCAAGGCTCTGAGGTCCCATGACTTGGCCGATGTTGTACACGCCAAATCAATGACTGTAAAGGGACTAGAAATCGGGTGTCCTGACTCCTCTTTTCTCTACCCATATGCTTCCTTGATTAATGTACTTTCCTTTCAAGCCGCTCTGTTTGTTTTGCGTTAATTTTTCCTCCCTACAAGGCAACGTGGGGCCCACTCCTTGATAAGAAAAGAGAAGTTGTAGGAAGAAACAGTGTGCACCCAGAAAGCAGGTGTCAGCTGTCCATAACCCAGAAGCATCAAACAAGGGACAAGAATCCAGGATTTTTTTTTAATTATGTAAATGATGAAAGCCACCTTTTGCTACATCCTTTCCATCAGAACTCTTGGAGCATTTGTGGCTTTGATTAATGAGGCTATATCCAAGAATGATATTTATGTTACCCGATAAAGACACCATGGGGTTGTTCTGGGCTCAATTTTGGCAACTTGCTCAATATTCAAGCTGGGCTTTTTTTTCCCCCCCTTCTATCTTATCAACCAGGTACAAAAGGATGTTGTTTAAATGAGAAAATCTCTTCCTTCGTGTACTGTTCTAAACTCAGTGGGTTCTCTTTGCAGCCAGGTGAGAAAAAGTTGCAATTTCAATGCAGAGAGCCCTTCTGAATGCCTGCGGCCTGGGAGGTATAATGAACAAGCTTCAGTCTTGGATTGGTTCCCAGACCCACAACGCGAGAACGCTGTGGTGTCTAAACAGAAGTCCCTGGCTTTCTTTCAGTCCCTAGTCTTATTAGGTTTGACGCTTCTTTATTATGTTTTGTTCTGCATCTCTAAATCCCCCTTCTGAAGCATAATGCTGCAAACATGGGGTCTGCACGCCCAAGAGCATTGTCCCTCAGTCGCCATGGTAACCCAAGCGCATCCACCAAGCACTTTCCTCCAAACGAAATAGGGAGCTCGGGCTCTGAGCTTGCACCTTGCACGCCCCCACCCCAGGCAGTGAATATCCCCACGGGGGTTTCTGTTTATGAGCGGGGGTTGGCAAGAGCCGAAGGGGCCAGCGCAACTGTGTTTTATCGACTTTATTAAAATACCTGGGATACACATTCAATTTCTATTTATTGTTGTTTCACCTGTGCCGAGAGGGGAAGTGCCAGCACTTGACAAATGGGCTGAAAGGCTGTCGAGTTTCACTCTGGAGTTGGTGGGGAATGATGCCGAAATGTGGTTTCCTAAGAGCGTAATGAGACTTTGTATTTTTACCGCGCCTTTCATCAGTGACTCTCAAAGTCTCCCTCATTAGTCCTGGCAGCCCCCTGGGCAGGAGGTGGTGGTAAACGGGTCCCCCCCACGCGGCAAGCCCAAGACAAGCAGAGGCCTCAAGCTAGCTGCCTAGACGTAAACAGGACACGGATCCATAGACAGACCACTGGAGCCCCTGTCTGACGGGGCCGCTCTAATCGTGTAATTACCCGGCAATCGTGCCCATCATTTGCATTTTTAATTCCACTCATTAAACTCACGGCTTCTGTTTAGGGAGACTTGTCTCCACACATCTCAACCGTCTGAATGCCTGTGGCTGGCCCTTTTGTGCAGTAACCAGGCATCCCGATAGAAAGGTGGAGGAAAACATTCCCTGGGCACTCCGAAGAACAGCCCACGAGCTACCAAAGCCCAATGGCTCAGGAAACGGTTGCCTCTATGGAAACACAAAGCAGTCAGTTCTGGAAGTCTCCATGTCCATGACTGAGAAGCCCTCTCAGTAGGCCTAAGTCACCAAACCCTTCCTCTCCGTCCCAACTACACCACCACGCTGTTCAAAGTGGGGAGGGCCTTGGAAAGTCTCTAACTCCCAGAGGGGCCAACTTCCGATGAGGAAATCAAGCCCCAGGGAGATTTCTCAGTTACCTAGAGCCTCCCGGCGAGGCAGTGGCCAAGGGAAACCCAAATGGTCCACCTATGGTTCACCCTCTTCGCCTATGTTAACTGGACGACCCCAAGACAAAATCATATGGAAAGCTTCGTCCTGTGCCTGCTGCCCTGGAGTGTTAGCCGTATGAGCTCCGTACTAGCAAGGATTGTTTGTGTCGTTCTGCTGTATCCCAGAAAAGAGAGCTTACTCCGTAACAAACTCTCCATAAATGTTTGTCGATGGTCGAACATCTACACTGATCCACCCAACACGGTTCCATTTGAAGAACAAGGAGCAGCGACTCAGAAAATCAATTTGAGCCTCAGCCTTTGCATGTGTACGTTGAGGCACCATCTATGTCCCGTCTGATTTGTGGGACCCTTGACCTTGCCATGCCCTCCGCCTAGATGTATTCCATGTAGGGCGCAGCTCAAAGGTCGCCTCCCCCGGGAGGCCTTCCTTGACCTGCGTGTGTACTGCTCATCTCCTTCATCCCAGTCACGCCTGTCCATTTTATTCTATTTTGTGCCCTTTTTTGTTATCGTTGGTACGGCAGTTATGAATAGTTAAAACTCGTTTTACAACTCTCTCCTTGGCTCTGAGGTCACCTCCACGAGGTCAAGGATTCTTGTCTTGTTCACCACACTGTTCCCAGGACCTGGACTAGTGCCTGGCACAGGGAGCATGCTCAGTAAATGTTTGTTGAAGTGATAAACATAGAATGAAAAAACAGTGAAAGAGAAAGTGCTACTGATCTAAAATCCAAAGTATTTGTTACAAACCTAAAAATGTTTAGTATTCTTTTTTTTTTTAAGATTTTATTTATTTATTTATTTAACAGAGCAAGAGAAAGAGAGAGAGAGAGATATCACAAGTAGGCAGAGAGGCAGGTGGGGTGGGGGAAGCAGGCTCCCCGTGGAGCAGAGAGCCCGATGCGGGGTTCGATCCCAGGACCCTGAGATCATGACCTGAGCCGAAGGCAGAGGCTCAACCCACTGAGCCACCCAGGCGCCCCGATGTTTAGTATACTTGTGTTACTTATATTTATCAACACGAGCAGCAACTCGGAGCTTCATCAACCCTCTTAGGACTTGAGCAAATTTCCAGAGTTGATGTACAAGACACGTCCATGCAGCGTATCATTATCTTCCTGGTTCCAACTGACCCCACGGTTGGTGTTCTCACTACTTGTCTCAGCTTCTGGGGCTTCATTAATGTAATTACAGACCCAACTCACCAGCTAGGTGTGTAATTGGATGGATGGGATTTTTTCTATAAAACTAGTCACTGAAAGGCAAAGTCAGAGTCACCCAGGAAATCAGCTGGCTCAGCGGGTCCATTTTACAGATGTAGAGAGAAACTGAGGCCCTGGCAAGGTAAGGCACCTGCCCTAAGCCACCATAGGGCTAATGTGGGAAGATAGAAGAGGACTTCAAAGGAACGAGCCTTCCCTCTTATTTAAGTGGAAGTTAAGTTCAAAGGCTGTAAGTTAAAATGACTTTAAACACACTATCAAGGAGACTTCCTCCCCTTCCATACTGTAAGAATCAGCCTGAAGGAAAACCATCCCCAAAGGGGACAAGTCACATAGTGTCATCCAAAAGGAACACAGTAGCAGAAACAAACATTGCACTAGGTGTCCCGTGCCCACTCTCAGAGCCCTCCCCACTCTATCACCCAGAACTACCCTGCCGTAGTCCTTCACTAACATTCTCTCTTTACTGTGAACAAACAAGCAAAATAAATAATAAATAAATAAATAAATAAATAAATAAATAAATAAAAAGAAGCATCACCGGGCCGCGCAAAAGGGTACCATCAGTATTTCTTGGGTCTGGGAACAAAAATCCAACACACTACTCAGACAATTATGATATACCTGTCTCCTGTTAAAGGCACCCTCTGTAATTTCCCAAATGTCCCCTGTCCCAGCCACCTCAGCCCGAGGGCAAGGCCCGTTCCCCACAGGGAGCTGATCCGCATCTGGTTTTCTCTGCTCAGCTGGCTGTATGAGCTCTGGAGCAACCTGCTCGCATCAGCCCGCACGCACCCCTCCCCGCGGGAGGACGCCCAGCGCGGCCCACTAATAGTCCTGACAGGTGCCATTTGCCTGTGCCTCCCTGGACGGTGTCCGGGGGCTTCGCGACGCGCCTTACGATCAGGTGGCTTTGCCACATGTGAATACGCTGGGCTAGACCCTCGGTTTACCACGGAACGGACAGCTTGGAAACCTGCCCTGTGAATGTTTTGTCATGTTCCATTGCCAGGCATTTTTGAAAAGTCCTAAAAGACTGATTATTAATTCCTCTATGGCATTCTGAGCACTCCCAGTGTCTGCAAATCCAGTGGTTGTCACCTGTGACTTAGGAGATGTGGGCTGAACAGAGAGCTGTCCCCAGGCATGCGAACAGCTCTCTGTCATCCTTATGGCTCATGCGACCGTCTCCTGCTGCTACATCTGTAAGTCCCTCGAGGATGGGGACCACATCTTCCGTGTCTTTCTGTTTCCCAAACCGAGAACAGTGCCTGGTGCACAGCGGGTGTTTTTTCATGAAATGATATGTAGAGTCTCATTTTTGTTTTCCCCTATTATGGTAAAATACACCGAGCCTAAAACGGACCAGCCCAACCATTTTAAAGTGTGAAATTCCGGGCATTAAGTACATGCACAGTGTTGTACGGTTCACACTTTTTAATTTAATTTGATTTTTTAATGATTTTATTTGGCAGAGAGAGCACAAAGCAGGGGGAGCGGCAGGCAGAGGGAGAAGCAGTCTCCTTACGGGGGAGGGAGTCTGATACAAGACTCGATCCCAGGACCCTGGGATCATGACCTGAGCCAAAGGAAGACACTTAACCAACTGAACCACCCAGGTGCCCCTTACTTTTTCATTTTAAAAGCTCTTCTTAATAAAATAACTTTAAATAGGTTAACAGCTTTTCCTAAGAAATGAATAAACAAACAAAAAATATGGGGCCCGTTTTAGAGGAAATCTAGGCAACAAGGTATGACTATTGTTTCCTACTAAACACAACTGCTATCGCTGCTCAGCTATTCCGTGACCATCTCCCAGCACTGAGAACGCATTTGGGAAGCGGCTGTGTTGAGCATTCTGCTAGACCCTGGGAATAAACAGATGGAAAGCCCTGGCTATTGCCTGAGAGGGGCTTAAAGGCCAGGAAAAGATGACGGCTTCTCTCTAATTCCCCACACCATCGTGCAAACCTCACAAGGATGGGGATATTTGTCAGTTTTTTCCCTACTGTATCCTCCATACTGAAGTGTCTGGCATCATTGTAGGCACTTAACGAATATTAGTTGAATGAATAAATAATGAAAGTCTTTCTGGAGAAGTCGGGGAAAGCTTCAGAGAAGACATTAGAATGGACTTAGTCTTGAAGAAATTGTTTCCTTTTTTTAAAAGATTTTATTTATTTATCTGACAGACAGAGATCACAAGTAGGCAGAGAGGGAGGCGGCGGGGGGAGGGGGAATGGAGAAGCAGACTTCCCGATGAGCAGAGAGCCCGACGCGGGACTCGATCCTAGGATGCCAGGATCATGACCTGAGACGGAGGCAGCGGCTTAACCGACTGAGCCACCCAGGCGTCCCCAAGAAATTGTTTCTTGAAGAAAGTGCAAACCTCCCTAGTGGGAGAAGAGGGTCTGCTCGGAATGCTGGCGGACCAGGCAGGGGGCATGACCGGGTGCCACAGGGAAGGACACACAAGAAGAGACTGGGTCGTGAAGGGTCCTGTAGGCCACGTCTAGGACGCTGGGGTTTTTCATTTTTATCTTGCAGGTGAAGAGCTTTGAGCAAAATGTTTGCATTTTGGAAAAGTCCCTAAAGAGTTTGTGCCATATTAGTGGCACTTATCAAAGCTCAGCATTCAGATCCCTTCCCCCTGGGGAGCCCTAAGTTATGTGACATGCCCAGGGCACTTCATATTCCTGCCCTGTTAGCCCGATCCCTGAGGAGAGGCTCCCCTGGCCTTTCCATCCCAGCCTGCCCACTGAAGTCCCTGCTCCCTGGACCATGCTCTTCTCCTGGCGAAGAGAAACACAATGAAGAGAGATCTGCACAAATCCACTTGGGGCCTTCTTCCCCATGGGACTATACTTTCAACCGGCTTTTAAGTTCTTCCCATCCGTCCTGAGTTCGGGTTCTCCTGGAAGCAGATGCTGGGAGAAGGACCTGAGAGGGAAGGGATTATGGGGAAGGATGCCCGGATGAACTAGTAAGCCAGTGAACGTGACACACGCAATAAAGCTGGTGAGTGAGCTCCCATGGGAAGACTCGGGAGCCTGGCCTCACCACAGAGCTGTGGAAGTACATCCTGCGATTGTCTCTGGGGAGGTCAAGGAAGTTGGAGTCTTTATCCAGCAACTCCTAACCCTTTGGCTAAGAATGCGCCGGGGCCATTAAATTCCGGACACCTGGGGTCTGCCCTGTGCTGGGGCAGACGGAGCCTCCGACGGAGAAACAAGGCAAGGACATGCGCCGTATGGAGCCCTCAGTGTGCACAGGCACTGCCTTTGCACCTATGGGTGAACACGGAGGTGGGCCAAGGGGCTAAGAGCCGGGCGTCGGCAGCATACCACCTGCCCCACTGGAGGTGGGCTTCCCTTTGAAAACACTGCAGCAGAGACAACGCTCTGAGTTCCCCATACCATCTCTCCTCAAGCCCACAGGAAGACCACGTGTCCCCAGCTCCCTTGTCCCTAAGCCACCTCATTCACTACTAAGTTGGGGAGGGGTTGCCTCTGGTCTAAGTTCTGCCCAATAGAATATAGAAAGAAGTGACCTGAGTCCCTTCCAGCCTGGTCCCTACAAATGTCCCAGGAGATCGTTTTGCCTTCCGTGACTACCTTGGAGGCCACATGTTTTACACGGCATATTGTGGCTTTGTGAAATTAGCATGGGTTAAATCCAGGGTGCTGGACAGGGAGCTGCGGTTCGACCACAGGTCCTAAGAGAAACTGAAATAGAGACCTTTATTATTCACAGTTCCTGAAGGAAGTACACAGCACACTTTGAGGGGCCACAAGCAGAGATCAAGGCAAGGGGCAAACAGAACGAGAGCAAGGGCACCTGGGGCGCATTCCTTCATTAGGGTCCGCGAGTGGAGCGCTTGGGATTCCCTGGCCAGACCCAGACTGGTCAACTCAAATCAAAAGAATAAGGTTTTAGTAAGCGTGAGGCAGGCAGATGCTGGGAGGTAGGGAGACCGCTGATCACAAGGACTGTCGAAGAATTCACAACAGAAACTTACATGTGTTTGTGACCCTTGGGCCACTACCTGGGGCATGTGCTTGCAGGAGGGGCCCGTGGCAGGTTAAGGTTCCTGCAGGTCACTTGGCCAAATGAAACAGATGGGAAGGCAGCAATACCAGGGAGTAGCTTAGCTAAACTTAGCTAAACTCTCGACATGGTAGGAACGCAAGCTAGGAAGAGTGTTTAACCCTGAGTCCCCGCGTGGAGGAGCCTACCAAGGAAAACCACTCAAATCACACCAGACTGAGAAATCAACAGCTGAACGAAATCACTTGGGTTGGGAAATGTGTTCGTTACCGCCGTAGAGCCTAGCCCAGCCTGACGGACGCAGGGCGCATCTGGCCCCCGCAGAGCATCTCTGCGGGCTTGGCGACATGCCCCTCCCCCTCCTTCCTTCAGAGCTTGAAAAGAATAGTTTAATGCACTTTTAGGCCTTGAGACAGTATGCTTAAGTCTCAAAGAACAAATATGCTTAGCTGAGTAATATTCTCATAGCCCGCAACGAACCTGTGAAATCCAGCTGGTAAAATGGATTTGATAGCATCTCTCAAGGCCCCCTGCCCACTGGTAGACATCAGTCTTAGCAGCAAGGTTCTGCCTCCCACCCCCTCCACTTAACAGATCTAGAGAAACTACCAATTACTACTCAACAGCCTTGCGTGGAGAAGCCCTCGGGGTCAGAGGACGACATCCTGGAGGGCCATTTGCAATGAGTGTGTAATTAATATCATCATGATGTATAACTGCATATAATGGTTTTCAGAAATGGGGACCTTTTCTTCCTTGGCTCTCCTTGAGAGCAGGGAGGTTCCTTGTTCTACCTGTTCGACATTCAGGAGCACCCTTCAGCAAAAGTTTCACTGTCCCTCTTGAAGCCCTTTCTTGAAAACCCACAGGTCCTGGAAAGTTTTGAACTGGGTCGCCTGGCTCTACATCACCTTCACAGTCTTTCAAGGCATCGGTCCCCCCCAATGCTTGATTGTGGCCACTGTCTCCTTCCAAAGTCCACACTTATTTATTGACTGAGAAAGACATAACTGACCGAAGCTTCACCCAGCTCAATATTTGCCTAGAGACAATAAATCTCAACACGGGCCAGAACTGAAAGTCGATGGCTATGTATTGTTACCTACTTTCTTTTGGCAAAAGCAATCAATCGGGTATGGATTTTGAAATAATTTCATTTTGATTGGAGTGCGGGGCCAGTCTGACCATGCAGGCAGAAAATGAAGGGGGGCAGAGTAGGATAGGAGCAGCTGCTCCTTTAATCCCACGGTTAAACGGAGTGCTGTGAGCAGCACTTAAAAAAGAAAAAAGACCCTGTCATCTATCAGGCTTCCAGAAGGGCTGCTTTATGTGAGATGATGTCATCATAATGGCAGAGTGTGTTAAGCCCTCGGCGAATCCCCACCGGGTATTTGTCCTGCGTGAGAATCAATTACAGAAAAGATAAATGGTACATTAGAAGTGTCTTTGGGCATATATTTCACTTCTGATATATGTTGTTCTGCTGAGCAACAAACGATTTAGATAAACCTCAAGGTCATGTTTGGACCAGAGAGATGTTTTTCATCAGCCAGAGAGTGACCATCCTGATAACAGAAAAAGCAGCTTGTGGAAAACTGTAGAACACCCACCTCCTCTGGGGCGGCCCCAGCAGCCTCCGTGGGCCGCCCAGATGGCGCTGGATGCCTGGGTGCTCACGGAAAGCCACATCAGCTCCCAGCCCAAGCGTGCTATCGTCTCTCGACTAGGGCCCCTGTGAGTCCAGCAGGTAGCCATTGCTGTGAACTGTGGCCACACTTGGAGGAGAGACCCTGGACAGTGTATATCCCCCCAGCTTGATGGCTTGTCAATCACAGATCTAAAAGCCAGCTGAGTTGTGACTTGTTTCCCCGTCAGCCTATGGCCCGTGTTAGCACGGTGATTCCCTATCGTTGGACAAGCCTCTTGTTTTTCCTGAGACTTCTTGACAATTCCACATAGGAGAAGGGAGAGTGTGTTCATGCCTCCTTTGGGTCCATTTCCTTGTCATGAGATCTCAGATCCATTGCCCTGGGACATTTGTACTTCCTGTCCTACCCTCCGGGGGCCAGCCAAAGTGGGCTGCTGCAATGTCACCCTAGGTCACTCGGCCCAGTGGCTGCAGTGGGCCCCACCTGAGGGGCCCATCCTCCCAGACTTCGCTGCAGCCTCAAAGGCCTGTGAATGCCACCTTGCTCTGTGTCTTTATTCCAAGTTCTTAAGTGTTACTAGGACACTCAGCTGCTTTCCTTGTAAAAGGTTGCCCGCCATATTTTCATAAAGAAAAATTTAAGTATTTTCCCAGGGTCTTACACTAAGAAGCTCCCTCCAACCCCTCAAATCTCGGGTGCCTTCTCCATTCTTCCCCAGCCCTATATCCTCTAGATACAGACAGCCCATATTGGAATCCCCGGGTTATCTTTTGCATCTCGGTGGTCTTTAACAGTAAGCACTAGGAGACACCATTTCCATCTTGTTCTCCATCTTACTGCTAATTATAAGCCCAGATCGTGGCACGCAATAAACACTCAACAAAGATTTTTGAAATAAATGAAAAAGTCTTAGGACAGCAAATGTCTGTGCCTGCAGTTTTCTACCAGGATCTGTTACAGTGGGACCAAGAACTTCAGAGATTAACCTCTCTGTTTTCCTCAATCCTCAGAGTATGAGCAGCAGAGGCTCAGCAAAACGTAGGGACCACGTAAGGCCCAGCTCTGCAGGCCTGTCCACTGTCTCAGGAGCGTATGGGCTGTCAGCGTGTATGAACCAAATGGAAGGGAACAGACCAGAAGGGTCACTCGCTGGCTCCGAGCCAATGAGCACTGCTTTCTGGCTTGCGAGTTTTTTCCCTTCTTTCCATGGAGAATGTGGACCTGGTCAGAGAGAACAGCGAGTTCAGCAAGAAGGGGGAAACGGTCCCAAATCACAGGCACACTGGCCTGTGTGAGTTCTCCCTCTGTCCCCACAAAGTGCATTGGAGGTCCCCTCTCTGATCCTTGCCTTCCCCCATGTGTAAGCAAATGATCTTATAAGCTAAGGTTGGGATATTTTAATAGCTTGATTGAGTTATAACTGACATACAATATTGCACATGTTCGAAGTGTGCAATTTTGGTAAACAGATATATCTCTTCATCCACAAAACCCTCACCACAATCAAGACAGTGAACATACTCATTAGCTCCCAAAGTTGCCCCACTTTCCAATGTCAGCTCCCCCTTCTCCCAGCCTATTCCTCAGGCAACCACTGAACTTCACATTTTCTAAAGTTTTATATGAACGGAATGATACAAATGGACCCTTCTTCACAGACTCCTTTCACTCAGTGTCATAATTTTGAGCTCTATCCATGTTGCCGCATGTAGTCATACTTTGTTTAAGGCTAAGAGGTTTTAAATTCTTTTTTTTTTTAAGATATCATTTATTTATGTGACAGAGACAGAGAGAGGGAACACAAGCACGGGGAGAGGCAGAGGGAGAAACAGGCTTCCCGCCACCCAGCAGGGAGCCCAATGTGGGTCTTGATCCCAGGACCCTGAGATCATGACCTGAGCCAAAGGCAGACGCTTAACGCCTGAGCCACCCAGGTGCCCAAGGTTCTAAATTCTTATCTTGAAAGTTGAGGGCATCCTAAAAATTGGAAAAGATCGGGTTCTTACAATATATCATAACACAGACTGTCTAGATTTGCTCTACAATTAGCAACACTGATATCAACAGGAAACCCACCATAAGGAAAGATTCAGAACCGGGAAGGAACAAATCCCAAGTGGAGATAAACAGCTAAGAGAACAGAGAGAAGGAGCTGGAAATATCTCTTGAGTTTCCTTCTGTCTCCAGCTCTCTCCCCCACTGTGCTTCCCCAAGACCCACTGTCACCAACTTAATCTTCATCTGTCACTGCAAGTACTCGCTTTGCTCTTCTTCCAAATATCTCACCTCTACCATAAATAAAGCCTTTTTTTATCACCTACCTTCAGCTGAGCAAGGAAGAGTGAAATTACCTCCCACTCAAACATCTCACTGGAAACCCTACTGATGCTGTGTTTAGAATTTTGAATCCACTGTGACTTGAGACAAATGTTTTCTTTTCAGGATTCCCACCTGAGAGTCCCAAAGCCTGGCTCCATTTGCCTTCCCCACCTCATCTCTGAGACCTCAACCCAACCAGGGACATTACCCATTGGTTATAAAGCAAGCTAATTTCCATATGTTATCCAGGTAGCCCATGAGCGATGCCTCTCCAGGTGGGAGGTTTCTTATGTGTCTTACTCTCTGTAACGCAAGGACTCTACAGATACACCGCCCTTTGCTAAAAGAGCTGAGCTCCAGGGGCCAGCACCGTTGTCAACTCGTAGGCTGCTGCTTTTCCAGAGTCAATCCTTTCAGCCCAGAATAGCTGGCTTTCATGCCCCAGTTGCTTCTTTGAAACCCTTAAATGTGTCATACCTTCCCTCCCTGACTTCTGCATGTGCAAATGCCTAAATCCCAGAAGGTCGACTGTGGTGAGAAGTCCAACCTGCAGCTAGCTGAGTGAGAGACACTGGGTTTGCTATTTGCTTTGTAAAAAGTCCATTTATCCTCCATGTGTTTTTCCAGAACTCCTAGCATGAAACTTACATAGTGAATGGGCAGACTTTCATGCATTAAGCAGCACAAATTCCAAAGCTATGGCTGAAGGCAGGGCAAGATGATTCCCTGGCAGATAAGGAAGGCGCCACTCCAATGACTGTAAACCTGGCCACAAATTGCCAGGCCCAAAGACATCCTTTATCCAGACTGGTGGGGAGTGTCTGGACATTCCTCTGTCCGACACTGCACAAGTGGAAGACTCTTTTTCCCTCCCACTCCACAAGGAACCTATGCTAAGAATTTGCTTATGCTTCCAGCAAGAGGTTTAATTACTTGGGACGTCACTGGTCATGCTGTTGCTGTGTAGAGCTACACATATTCTGAGTCTTCAAAGACCCTTCCCTACCAGGTCCTGACCTGTCTTACCTGCCTGACCTCCTCTGTCCTTCGAGTCCTCCTTCCAGACCATGACCACATCCTGGCCTTTTCATCACTCAGCCCCCTTTTCCACAGTCTCTTTTACCTAGATGATCTCTAGGGGTCCCACCTCACCCATCTTTGCCTATTGCAAACCTGCTCATCCTCCAAGTCCAGACCTAAAAGCCCCCTTGTCCTTTATGCTTCCATTAATTGCCCAACCAAGAGTGATCTCTTTCCCTTTTTTTTCTTAAAGCGCTTAGTTCATTATATAAATATGGTGGATGTCTGATTCTGCTTTGGTTGTAGCTCGAGCAACCCAGAGGGCCATCGAACCATCACCATGTATCTGACATCAGAGAGAACTTTGGGACAGACTCTGCCTCCACATGGATCAGATCAGTGCACTTAATCCTCAAAGAACTAAGTCCCAAAGAAGTTATTCCACTTTTCTAAGATCGCAGAGTTCGTAAGTCATAGATTTGAACCTAAGTTAGCAAGACCCTTGCATTTAACCAAGGTGCTAGAAGGTAAGCTCCTAAGGAGAACAGCTCTCCAGTCCTCACAGCATGCCCTGCCTACAGTCACTCACAACACATACACACACACACACACACACACACACACACACACACACCCATTCTCTTGTAAATATTTCTTTTTTATATTAATATGTGTGTTCATATTCATGTTTATATTCACACCTAAATACCTAAAGCTGTATCTCACACAAATGTTACAAATGAATAGAACACATACTGGTTTCCTGTGGCTACAGGAGGAAATCACCACAAATCGGTGGCTCCAAACAACTGAAATTTCTTCTCTCACAGTTCTGGAGGCCAGCGGCAGGAAGTCGTTGTCACTAGACCAAAATTAAGGTGTTGGCCGCTCCCCCAGAGGCTCTGGGAGAGAATCCCTTCTTTGCCTCTTCCAGCTGGAGAGCTGGTGTCTGCCCACTTCGCTTGGTTGGTGAGCACCTCACTCCCGTCTCTGCCTTCACTCTGCCTTCTCCAGGCTTGTCGGCCTCCCTCATCAGGACATTGGTGATGACATGTAGGGCCCACCTGGATAATCCAGGATAATGTCCCCAGGTCAACCTCCTTCACTTAATCACATCTGCCAAGATCCTTTGGCCGAAGAAGGTGGCACATTCCAGGGACTAGAACCTGCTCTTCCCGGGCCATTGTCCGGCCAACTCCAATAACCAACCTTGACTCTTCCTAAGACACAGGCATCCACTGGCAGCTGATTTTACAAATTAACACACTTTAAACAGTGAGGTAAGACTCTGTAGGAACCACCTCCACGGTCCCTGACAAAGCAGCATGAAAAACAACTAGGATGTCACAGAAGACTTCTTTTAGAAGCTGGTTTCAAACATGGAGAGTATATTCTTCAATAGAAAGAAGAAACAGAGCTTACTGCCCTCAACAAACTTATTGTAGGTCACATTTTTATGGCTGACTCAACAAAATGCTCTCCATAAACTACAATTTTGTGCAACACAAACTGTTTCAGAAACACTCCTGCTGCCAAGATGAGAAGTAGAGGCAGCTCATTCCATACCCTGGTGTCTCGGAAAATTCTTTCCCACATATCTCGAGGTTGCCTGTGCTAAAGGCAGGGTGTCCATCAACCTCCAGCGACCAGCTAGCTAGCCCTCTGTCAGGGGCCCAGGGAATCTCAGAGCACAGAGCAGGAAACACTTTGAGGTTCTGTGGGAGAAACCCAGACAGCTGTTGTCAGAGGAAGTTACATAAGCATATGAACAAGGGCCAATGTGAAATCGCACGTTTACGTTGAGCCCACCGACTCTTGACAACTTGGATGTGTGAGTCTTCGCTAGGCTAGCAATCCTCCATTTGGGAAACAGCCTCGCTAGACGATGCTCAGATGTGCAGAATGCCCAGTAGGCCTTTGGTCAATATGATTTTATGGTTTGTTTAAAAATGGTTAAATAGCTATTAAGCTTCCCTCTCTCTGGCCTTCCTCCCTGCCTGCATCTAAGTCATGCATGCATTTGCTCTCCCTCTAAATCTCCAAGACACATAAACACACACACTCTCTGTAGCTTGATTGCTCCATCATGGGGAGGAAACACCATGATTTTTCCACCCCTGTTGAAGGTTAAGAATGCAGTCCCAAACATGAACGTGAGCTCCCCAGCCTTCCGGGACAGGCTCGGTTGCTGATGAGCCACAAGAGCTTTCTCTGCCCTGAGATGCAGCCAAGGGTGGGGGTTTTGGTGGTGGGCAGGCAGGGCGGGGTGGGGGGGTGATGCCTGGGCTTTCTGATCCATTCTCTGTTTCAAACAGCTCAATAAAATTGATATAATTAGACACCTTTCTTTTCCTGGTGATCGTTCAACCTACCCTGTTTTATTTCTGCTCGGTTGGCACCAACTGGACAGCCAGGCTGTTGTGACTCACAGTCCAGAGAGCCTAAATAAAGGCAGCCAGAGAGCCCGCCGCGAGTGCTCCCCCAGGACCCTCGGGGTCAGGCAGGAAGTCCCCTCCAGAAGCGGATTTTGGAGGCTGCCAGTTGGATGGCTATTTTGATCAGGAGCCAAGCCCAGTTTCTCTTCCAATGTCACACTTGGGGGAGGCTCAGCAGCCGTGAAACCTCTCCTGGGACTCTGTCATCCAACTGTTACACAGAACATGGATTTGCCTGACAAGCCCCAAATAGCACAGGCTGTTTTCCCCAAATCCTTTATCTATGCATCCCAAGAAGGTTTCGGTGAGGATAGAGCTCTATTTTAATGCCATTCGGCATGTTGGCAGTTCTCTCCTACCCTAACATGTGATTTATAGCAACAGTATGTAAGAACCCAGAGGCTAATACAATAACGAAATCCAATCCTAACATGAACAAGGGAAAATGGAGATGAACACAGTCTACGCTATGGAAACTCACAAATTCGGGGATGCCAAATGTTTACCTTTTGATTCAAAGAACAAATCCTTATCAGCTAAACAGATCGTAAGAACAAAGGTGATGTTCTCTGCAGTTTAAAAATATAACCTAAAATTCAGAATTGTATTCATTAACATTAATTTCTTCACTCACTGCAACTGGAGGAAACAGAGGGGTTCATCCATCCCTTGGAGAACACGAAACCATCCAGTCCCATCTTGATCACATCTGTTCATCATGGAAATAAAGGAGGCTTCCATTTCACCAACAGTGGAAGATGGCAGGGCTAAGCTTGCCACATTACTCCTTCAGGGACTCCCAGGAAAGAAGAGAAGGGAGAGAGGGATGGATAAGCAACAGAAGGAGCCGGATGAAAGAAAAGATCCAAAGTCTCCAGGATGCTACTGACATAAACACATGAGAATTCTTCTCATCCTATGTTTTTGCCCATGTCCACAGAGAAAACACCCTTTTAAGGCTAGGACACAGACCTTGTCTTCTAGATACCATTTGGTGTATCATGGAAATGCCAGAAAGGAAGGTCTGCCTCCCACAGCACACAACACACTTGCCTCCCACACACACACACACACACACACACCCCTCCCCCATGATGGGCACGTGGTGACTCAGTCAGTTAAACATCTACCCTCAGCTCAGGTCATGATCCCAAGGTGCTGGGATCAAGTCCCACATCAGGCTCTGTGCTCCATGGGGAGCCTGCTTTTCCCTCTGCCTCTCTGTCTGTCTCTCATGAATAAATAAATCAAATCTTAAAAAAGAAATCTTCCCCATGATGCATCAGGTCACCTCTGTGTGTTGAGAATGCCTTTTTCCCACACACTTCTCCTTGGAGAGGTCCCATGGCAAATCCCTTGCTCATTAGCATGGGTAGTACTTGCAAATTCTTCAGCAAAGGAAAAATCAAGAAGATTTAAGGATGCAAAGTGAACTAAGGGCAACAGAAATGGAGGTCAGGAGTGGGGTCCCTGCTGCTCTGTATGGTGCTTCTACCCAGGTTTGGACAGATGCTCCGGCCACAGTCCAGTGAGCTACGTGGGGAGACCAGAAGGCACTTTTGAGGAATGCGGAGAGTACGACTTCCTCTTGGCAAACTCAGAGCCACAGCAGCGCGTGCAACTTGGCCACCAGCTCCTCTCTTCTCCTCAGCCAGGCCCCCTTGTGGGGTACGCAAGCTGCACAGCCACAGACAGGCAGGGACTCTGGCAAGAAGACGAAACCTCAATTTCACAGTTTCACGTAGGGACTGACCCTGAAGAAGAACTTTCATCAGGAGACAAAAGAGAAAAGACCGGGACGCCTGGGTGGCTCAGTTGGTTAAGCAGCTGCCTTCGGCTCAGGTCATGATCCCAGTGTCCTTGCTCGGCAGGGAGCCTGCTTCTCCCTCTGCCTCTGCCTGCCTCTCTGTCTGCCTGTGCTCGCTCTCTCTCTCTCTAACAAATAAATAAATAAAATCTTTAAAAAAAGAGAGAGAGAGAAAAGACCTTTGGGCCATTTTTATTATTACTTGAATTCATGCTCCCAGATACTACTCTAACGTACCCCCACATGTCTTCTGTCCTCTAATGGCTGAGACACTGGTGTGTGGAGTCACTAGAACTGTCTCAGAATGTTCTCTCCACCTTTTCTGTCTCTGCACCCAGATTCTGCCATTTTCCCCATCCCTATCCTCCCATTGTTTACCTGCTCTCCTGACATAAATAAGAAATAAGATGATGGATGGGCTTGTGGCATTTGTGTTGCTGAGTTACCGTTCAAGAAATAATTCATGAGACTAGACCATTCTAGACCTACAGCATACTCTCTGCCTACTCTTCAAAATCCTGGCAATCCCAGGAAGTCTAGCCTCATGTATAAATCTTTATACCCTACTTCCATGCAAGGAAGGCAGAATCAAATATGTGTACCTCTCTTGCCTAGGGATCTACAGGAAGAAAGTGGAACGGCTGGGAATGGAAAACAGGAGCCCCAGGGTTCATGGCCGCCATGCCTGCACAGGATCCCAGAGGGGGTTCAGTGAAGCTGGGGGTGTCCAGGAATGCTCCTCCAGATTGAGATTCTACATCTCAGATTTGGTATCTGATTTCTTGCTCTGCACCCTAGTAACATGTCCTCCAAATGGAGACCGTGCCCATGAGCAACCGGGCAAGGTCTGGTTAGCACAGCCCCGGGTACTTACAGGTGCCATTCGACCAGCACCAAATATTACTGAACAAACAGGCTTAACTCTAGGTTGGCCAGAGGCTCCCTCAGACCTGGCTTCATACTTCATGGCCAAAAGGATAAGCCAGGAGGACAAACATAAGCAGCTTACGGGGTTGCCTTGTTAAACATGATAACTACGGACTGGGAGAAGGAACAAGAATGATCTTTTACTTCTTCCATTACTAGTAGGGGCTACATCCTAAGTATTTTCTGTCGATCAAAGTAATGGAATTTAACCTCAAATCATTATCGCTGTGCTTAGAAATATTGCCCATATATAAGAAATATTTGCAAAATTCTTGTAGGTTTAAAGAAGTTTCTCTCAACTCTTAGCTAAATTACTAAATGAAGAAGCAGATCATGGGAATGGCCAATATATTTCCCCTCTAAGTCATGGTCTATATTTGATTATCCTCTTGCATGTCATTAAATTAATACCTCAAATTTTCATCATGTTCTTTAAAGAGTTGTAAAGGATACGTTTCCAGTCTATTAGATGCATGCTTTAAAAATGTTTTCACTGCAACCTTGGAGCTAAGTATTTAAGTCCAGTTTGTGGAAAACGTCTCTCCCCTCACCTGTTCAGAAAAAACTCAATCTCATTGTCAAACCTGTTATCAAGTCAAACTCAGGGTAAGTCAGAAAATTTTGATTTTATCTTGTTAACCCAAACAAATGTGTTAATCAAGAATCCCATGACTACTTCCTTTGTTCTGGATTCTAATTCCAAAATGGATCCGTGGGTGGGTGGGTGAATAGATTAGAGCCCTACCATGAGTTTACCACCTGCATGAAATAAGGTGTTCTCTCCCGCAATATTTCTTTGTTTTTTTTTAATTGTGGCAAACAGCACATTACATAAAACGTACCATCGTGATCATTCCTTTTTTTTAATTTCTTTTAAAGATTTTATTTATTTATCTGTTAGAGAACATGAACACAGGCAGACAGAGTGGCAGGCAGAGGGAGAAGCAGGCTCCCTGCCGAGCAAGGAGCCTGATGTGGGACTCGATCCCAGGACGCTGGGATCATGACCTGAGCCGAAGGCAGCTGCTCAACCAACTGAGCCACCCAGGTGTCCCCCATCGTGATCATTCTTAAGGGTAAAGTTGTGTGGTGTTAACCACACTGTTAAACAACACATCTCTAGATGTTTTTCATCTTGCAAAACTGAAACTCTAACCCACCGAACAACAGCTCCCTGTTTCCCCTCCCCCCGGCCTCTGACAACCATTCTTCTACCGTTTCTGTACGTCTGATTACTTCAGGTAGTCAGTGGAAGCACGTCAGTGGAATCATGCAGTGTTCACCTAGTTGCGGCTGGCTCATCTCACTTAGCATAACGTCCTCAAGGTTCATCCATGTTGTAGCCTGTGACATGATTGCCTTCTTTTTTAAGACTGAATAATATCCTATTCTATGGGTTTACCACATTTTCTTTATCCATGCATCCGCTAATGAACGCTCAAGTTGCTTCTGCCTCTTGGCAGTTGTAAATAATGCTGCAATGAACATGGGTGTGCAAATATTCCTTCAATATTTCTTAAGAAGTTTCTTTTTGCATTGGTCTCACGAGAGCCTAGGCTCGACAGCACCACATTACTAAATTTTCCCTTTTAAGGGTGGTCCTGGGGGTATCCTATCCCCGGAGAAAATACACCATCGTAAAATCCAAGATTGGTGAGAGGATTTCTTTTCTTCTGTAATGTGGGGAAAAGGTGATTAGAAAGAGAAAGTGAAGAACCTGGTGGAGCACAGACATCGTAGAGCTGGGTTAGCATGGAGGATATACGGAACTTGGTTTCCAGGAAATCGAGGTGCTTACAGCTATCCATGCCCCTGTAAAGTTTCCACGGACTCCCAGAGGCATACATATTCCAGTTGGAAGACAGCTAATGACTTCACGCAATGCCTGGGACCCAGTACAAACCCCACAAATGTTAGATTTCACTATTGTCTGGCCCCAGAGAATGCAATGCTACAAATACACCTAACCCTCATTTCCACTCCTCCCCCCACTGCAAAAAAAAAAAAAAAAAAACCCTAGATAAAAAGACTAGAACGTGACCAGGTAACAGGTGCAGTGAAAAATTAAAATATACTGAGCTGAAGGAAAGAAATGTATTTTAACCCCCCAGCAGGGAAGGTGTTCATTCCCTGCTCCTTGCATGCCTTATTAATGATGATGACTGTTTAATCACATCCCCCAGTAGTGGGGGAAACATCTTGTTCCCATTCATTAGGTCACAATAACTTTTTTGTTCATCCAAAGTGCTTAGGATAAGGTTCAGTGCTTAATGTCACTGACAACACTTCTAATTGAAATCCCATCTGAAGCATTGCACCTACATAATGGAGACCAGCCAAATAATTCCATGCCTTTTAGAATGTCTTCTTCCTGCTCCTGTGCGAAGCTCTTGGACCTGATTCAACAGCAAGCCCATTTTCTGAAGTGTTTAGACTACTCAGCCATTGAGGGCCACTGTGACCCAAGATTTGTGGTGCAAAAAGAAATGTTCGTTGAATGAATGCACACGGGCGTGCATGAATGAAGGGACAAGGGAACAAATGAATCAAGAACGTAAGGCCACAAAGGATTTGATTCCCTGGTGCCAAAGAAAATCAGGAGAACACTCCTCCAGTGTTTCAATCCTTCTTGCTAAGCACAGCCTTGACTCGGTTGACACTAATTAAGTCCTCAGCAATAGCTAATGAACTGTTCAACAAAACTACCCAACCTTACATCCTGACCCCAGAAAAGGTCAAATGAGTCAATGACCCAACTCCACAGCTGGGTAGCAAAGTCCTGAGAGCTTTCCTTCAGATGTCCCTCGACAGGATGGCCCTTCACACAGAGCCCCTGCTTCAGGTTCGGCAATCAGTTGGATCCATTGTTCTCCCACCCCGGGGATGGACGCACACATCCATTCTCCACACCACAGGCTTCATGCCATCCCTGGGGAGTCAGATCTACTTACTGAGCCTTCACTGAGGGACCTTCCACTCCGCCAGGTCCTTCTCTTGGCTCAAGGAAACACCCCCAAACCCCACACTTTGACCTTCCGGCAACTCAGTGATTCACTGATTTTTTTTTTAAGATTTTTTTATTTATCTATTTGTTAGAGAAAGAGAGAGCACAGGCAGACAGAGAGGCAGGCAGAGGCAGAGGGAGAAGTAGGCTCCCCGCCGAGCAAGGAGCCCGATGTGGGACTCCATCCCAGGACGCTGGGATCATGACCTG
Source organism: Taxidea taxus jeffersonii (assembly GCA_003697995.1). Taxonomy (NCBI): domain Eukaryota; kingdom Metazoa; phylum Chordata; class Mammalia; order Carnivora; family Mustelidae; genus Taxidea; species Taxidea taxus. The sequence goes on along the minus strand of ML102375.1, from coordinate 55,522 downwards.
AGCCAAAGGCAGCCGCTTAACCAACTGAGCCACCCAGGCGTCCCTGATTCACTAATTTTGACAATTAATCTCATCCTTGAAAATAAAGAGGTAGTAAGCACATGTCAATGAGAAATAAAGATGGCAAAACTTTCTGTACATGGTGGAGAACCCCGGTTCTCTCAGAAAGGTTTCACCTCTGCCCCCTCGGTCCCTGGGTGTGGAGGTGCATCATTTACTCCCCTTATCTTGGGGTACAACACAGGCAAGCTATTCACTCTGCAATCAACCAACTTTCAACAAACTCCGAAATGTTGACTGTGTCTGAAGGTTTCACAAATTTAGTTGTTTTTCAGCACTTTGGCCTGTCATAAAAACATTCTCTCAAATCCCGGTATTTTTCCTACCCTCGCATAATAACTTCGAAATGTATTATTGCTGAGAAACCATCCTCTCCCTGCCAACAAGTCCCCAGAGGGAAAGCTCTAGCAGAAGAAAAGAAGTTTTTACAATCACTGCATGAGAGAAAGTCGCTCGTCCACTGGACCTAATCAAGTTTTCCAAGACACAGGCCACAGCTGACACCCAGAGCCGCAATCTTTGTGTTCGTGCTTTTTTTTTTCTTTTCCTTTCCTTTAAAAAGAAATGGCACAAACCTGTGCTTTTTCTTCCACAGCAAAGCATAATGGGCAAAACGAGTGACTACCATTGTGAGAGTGCTAATAGAGATTCTAGCCGGCAAGTAAAAGACTTACCAGGACCAGAGGACTAATTAACAGGTCAGCCAGTAATGCACTAACGCAGGAGGAAATGTGTATTTAAAAACCAGGGCTGAATGTGGATGGCAGGCTGCTGCTGACTTACAGATGCTCTTATGGCCCCATGGAAGAGCATTAGCATGGGGCGGGGAAGGGGAGGGGTGACCTCAGTCCCAGCCCCCGTTAATGCGTCCCTGTCTCCTCCATAAATCAAGGGATGTGTATGCAAGTGAAGCCCTTTCAGAAGCCTGTGTTTGGAAACAGGGATCTGCCTCTTGAAGGTTTGATGAACACTTCAATGAGTGTCTCTGCCACTTTGTGGCTTTGTCTCAGACACGCAGGAGATGATGGGCTGGGCTTCCCAGAGCTCAGGCTCCAAGGAAAGGGACCCAGTGTCCACTTTGTCTGCGTGTTTGTAACTCTTGCGTGGAAGCTTGAACCTGTGGCAAGCTCGTCCACTGGTCTGGCTTCCCTTCAACAGACACTTCTGTAAGCTGGCAGGCTTGCCCACTGGCTATCAGTGTTCTTAATGGGGATCCAGGGAAACCTCTAGGATCTTCCAGTGCCTTCGAAATTAACAAAGGAATATTACCAATGGGCTTGTTTTAGTGCTATGTATTTCATTAAAGCTCAAAACATCTGAGTACCCCCCCATTTTTCCAGGCAAGTGATTAAGGCTTTACAGTAACCACGTGTATAAGTAACTGGTGTCAACATTCTCAGTGACAGCTCTGAGAAAACGGTGAGCTCACGGAAGTGTGTGTGTGTGTGTGTGTGTGTGTGTATTAGTTTCTTTTTACCACTGTAACAAATCGCCACAAAGGTAGTGCTTCGGAACATGTGGTTTTGTTATCTCACAGTTATGGAGGTCAGAAGATTAGAATGGGTCTCCCTGGCCTAAAAGGGAGTGTCAGCACGGCTGCACTACATTCTGGAGGCTTTCCAGGATGTTCCATTTCTGTGCCTTCTAACTTCCAGAGTTTGCCTGCATTCCTTGGCTCACGGCCCCTTCCCCCATCTTCAAAGCCAGCAGCATGGTATTTCCCAATCTCTCTCTTACCCTGACCTTCAGCCTCCCTCCTCCACACTTAAAGGACCTTTGTGTTTCCCTTGGGCCCATCTGGATAATCAAGGATAATCTCCTTATTTTAAGGTCAGCTGATTCGTAACCTTAATTCCTCATTGCCATGTAACACAGCATATTCACAGTTTCCGGGGATTAGGACACGGACATCTTCAAGGCGCCATGATTCCACCAGCCACGGTGGGTCTATAATGGCCCCTTTCTTCACTCTGTTCCCTCTTTGGCAGGATTTCCTCCTGCCATCAAGGATACTGTTATTCTCATTTGGAGAGTGCAACAATTTGCCCAACTTGATGCTTATATCACAGGGCTCCTGACTTCGCCTTCCTTTCCTCTTTGTCTTTGATGGAAATTCAATTTACCATATATGCTTGCTTTTAATTCTACCATCCATTTCTATCCATTTTATCAGCTGAACTGTTCCTTCATTCCTTCTCTACTCCTAATTCCATGACTTCTTTCATGGAACCCATGAGGCACTAAACTAAACTGTGTATGTAGAAAAGACCCTACAAAAGAGGTCCCCCCAGCTGCCCACAGGGATGGCCACAGGTGGGACCAAAGTGAGACTCGGCACAAGCCATGTGAACGCAACCTTGGAGCTGATATCCCAGAATGGGGGAAAAAGTCCCCTCGCCCCCAGAGCCGTGTTCCTCGACCTATGGAGGAGGACTCACCTGTCGGAAATGGTCGTTTGGGACCTGTCGTTTATTTTCTCCAGCTGCAGAGTGAATCTCTCTTCAGGGGACTCTCTCCCAAAAGCCTATCCTGGACTCACGAAGTACCAATACTTATTGCCGCCAGGCATCTCGCTGAAGCTTTCAGAATAAAATGCATTTGTGTCTACAAGGCCAGCCTTTAGAATTGCTGCTGTGACTTCAAGGTTTTGTTGCCTGAAATAATGCTTCTTTCACTGGAGAGTGCCTAAAATTCACTTCGAAGCTTCACTCATTAGAGAGATATTCCTGTAATGTGAAGCTTCCTTGGGATGTTGAAATGAAAGGTCCTGGGGCCGGGTTTATGCATTAAATACCATCGGTGGTATCGCAGCGTGAACGAGTGCCCGTCTGGCCTCAGCCAGGGCCTGAGAGGAAGCGGAAGGAAAGAGTTCGAATCTCGGTGGATTTTCTCGTACCAGAATTCTACCCGAGTCCACGTCCTCAGAGTTAAGTCAAGTGGCCCGTGTTTCAGCAGGACCCCGATCCTATTACAGGTACCAGCTCATTAGTCAGACGCCTCTCATGGAAGAGGGGGGCACCTTTAAAAGAACCTTCTTAAGACCTTCTTCCCCCACATGCTTCAAACTGCTTAAAACTCTCAAGGCTGTTGTGCCAAATCCACCGATCCGGGCATCTCAGGAGCGTGGCACACGATGGACATGTCCTGTGAGACGTTATCACACACAGGCCAAAGGCAGTTTCCTCAGGAGCAACCCGGAAATAGTGAGCTCCTCTCAGAATGGGGGTGAGGACGATGTGAGACTCGCTGAGAAGCTGGTGCTGCCAGGAGGACTCTATCCTCAGGAAAAGGGGGACATGAATGGGGTCTAGAGATGGTATAAGCTGTTAACTTCACAGCTTTTCCTCAGTCTTGCACATGGAACACCACCGAGTCCCGAGCACAGAGCCACCAGCTTCTGCGGACAACACCTCATTTCATCCCGACAACGACCATTTTTCTAGGTGAGGGATGAGGCTGAGGGAGGGGACATGACTCGCCAAGCTGGCAGGGAAACCAGTGGCAGAGCCAGGACTCCCGACTCTCACTTCTGAGTCTCTCTCCCCTTGAAAAACATCAGCTTGGGGTCTGCCTATCATTATCAACTGGATAGCAAGTGAATATTAAGAAGTATCCTTGCAACGTACCAAGCTCTTGGCTAAGCACGTATCACACTACGAACTCACAAGCACCCCCTGCAATATGATCGATCCCACAAGGCAGAGGAAGAACTTGAGTCTCAGGGAGGTTAAGCAACTGTCTCAAGATCACACAGCAGTAAAAGGAAGACTTCTCGGATTTCAACCCAGGTCAGTCTAATTTCAAGTAGCTGTACATTTAGATTGATTGGGGTAAAGACAAAAGGAATAATCCCCCCCCCCATCACCACAGCCAGGTTTGTTCTTCCCCAATTCACCATAATGTCACACATAAAAAATTAAGGAAAATACTTTTAGAAAGGAACTTAAAATTGTAGAAGACTCCCAGTTTAAAGGAGAATCCAGATACCAGATTTGAAAGGGCTATGATATTTAGGAATGATATTTAGGAATGAACAAGCAGTTTTTCAAGACAATTCAATTTATTTAATTTTTTTTAAAGAAATAAAAAAAAATTACAAGAGAGAGAAAGGAAGTTAAGGGGTTTTGGTGTTTGGTTTTGTTTGAAGAGCAAAGTACCCAACCAGGGAATGCTCTCTGCCCCACACTGTATCCGTCACGCAACGCTGCAGACCTTCTGAAACCAACTGTGTATGTGTGTGGAATTATTCCCTCAAGAAAAGTGGCCGAAACTCTGTTACATGAGACTCCTATAACTGTGCTGGACAGAAATGAAGAAAGACGCTCTGGAGAATACACCGCCCGGTGGGAGGGGAGACCAGATGACCCAAGAGTGCTGAGCCCGGCAAGCCACACGTCCCACGTCCGCATTCACGATTCAGCACACAGCAGCATGGGGGGAGAAGCCACAGTCAGCAGGTGCACACAGGAGCCCGAGCTCTCATGAGCCCCAGGCACTGGGCATCACTTAACGGCATCCCTGGCTTCTCACCAACCTGGCAGGCCCTGCTGACTGAGCCTGGTGAGGCGACACAGGCTCCTGCCTGGCACAGCCAAGCCCACCCATCCTGGCCACCGTCGTCTCAGAGCCCTTCCCTCGGCAGGCTGCCCGAGCTGACGGATGGCATCCTGTCAAGATATTGATCCTGGTGAACTAGGGGACCCTTGGCTGTGATTAAAAGAACCTGAGCATAAAGAAAAGTCTTGAACTAGAGATGATACCACGCCGCGTGGGAGACATTGCCAGAAAATCAGCTCCGAATGGAATGTGATTGAGACTATACACATCTAGGGAGTGGGGCAAGAGAAGGTTGTACACCGCCAAAAGGTCCCAGGCACTTATTCTACAACTGTGGCCGTGTGCCTCAGTGTGGAAACCAGACCGCCCACCAGCCCTTTTGCATGCTGGCCTTGCCTCACGTCCCTTTAGCAAGAACAAAGCCCCCAGAGAGCCGGGGGTCCAAGAGTGGAAGGGGCGCGTGGCCGCCATGTAGCTCCTATCATGCAGACTCGCCAGCACCTCTTCTGCCCTGAGTCCACGGCTGAATAGAAAGGGAACCTGCATGTCCAAGTCTCTCCACATCTCCCACTTGTCGCCAGGTTCAAAGTCTCCAAGGAGTTTATGAGCTTCCTCTCTACTTCTTGCGCTCTCTTCTGCTGAAGTCATCTGCCAGCCACATTGGGTGGCCCCAAGCAAGGCAGTCTGGGCCACTGAAGGGAAATGAAGGCGCTCGGGTCCTTTGAGAGCCAAGGCTGAGCCACGAGAAACAGAAGGGCCCCTCGGTGGCTCCCAAGCACCAAACTGATGTGAGCAAGGGAAACAGGGAAACGGGTGCCGCTCTTTGGCGGGCTCTGAAAATCAGAGTAAGAGCCGCATCAGCCACTCACTGCGTTGTGTGTTGGTGTTTGAGATGTTTCTGGTGAGGGCAGTTCCGTGTCTAACTCGTCTTTCTGTCCCGCGCATCAGGTACCCCATCGGACAACAACAGGCTCTCAGCTGCACTGTGCTTCACGGTCGGCTGGGCCCTTCTCCTCCAGTCGTTCTTTGCATCTTCAGCCAACAGTCTCTGAGCACCTAGGGTGGGCCTGGCACTGACTGGGCCACAGGAATGACCGACGCCAGAGTCCCTGCGCGACCCATGCCAGGAGGAAGAGAAACTGGAAAGCAGCATGGCAGACACAGTGACCGAAGAGCCCCTCCTCCACGCCCAGACGAGGACAGAGGAAGGGTGCGGAAGCATCCTGATGGTGGTGACCCTGAGCCCAGTCGTGGGGGCCAGTTGTGCCTGGGAGTCAGCCAGGAGAGCTGAGCCCGCGCGAGCCAGGTTGCTGCTGCGGAGTGGCGGGATGAGGTCAGCAAGGGCTGGAGCTCACCAGACGTGTGCTCCAGGCAAGGCGTTCATCTTCTACCACCGAGATCACAGCATCCACTTTGAGAAAGTTCTACCTGCCCGTGGTGGGCGAGCAGTGGAAGTGTGTTCAGGAACAGGGAAGCTGGAGGCAGGGAAAGGAGGGGGGGCACACCATGGGTGGCTGGAGGGAGCTGGTGAAGGGTTACAGACAGGAGCAGGTTAGGAAAATCAACAGATCTTGTGACCCAAGGCCAACGGGAGTGAAGGAGAAGGAGTCGAGCACGATTCCCAGGGTCCACCTTAGGAGCCTGGTAGAAACGATGTCATTTAGAAAGATGGGAATTCAGGTGGAGCAGGGGCAGAGAGTCAGAGAAGGAAGCGGCCATCCAGTCAGGTTGGGGCTTGTGGAAACAGCCTGGAGGTCCGTGTGGACATGCGCGGCGGTGCTGACCTCTGGCTCTGGAGCCTGGACGCCGGCTAGCAGAGCTGCTGGGGATCCGGGAACTCCCAGGGCAAGCTAAATCCTGGTGGGCAATGTTACCCAGGGAAAACACACAGGATCGTTTTAAACCACCACCACAAAAGAACAAATGGGTATGGACAGAACCCAGAAGATACCAGTATTTACGAAACTACAAAAAGGGAGAAAATCCAAAGAAGACTTTCAAAGCTTGTGAAAGACAAGAAAAATCAGGAGAGTTCTTTGTCAATGATATCTTTTTTTTTTTTTTTAAGAAAACAAAAGAAAAATCAGGAGAGGGTGGTGTCCTGAAAAAAAAGGGAGGAGACAAGGATGCCCCGATGACACAGAGTCTGATATGTGCTTCACAGCAGCATTCCCGTTCCCATTTTACAGAGAAGACAACTGAGGTTCAGAGACTCGGGAAGACCAAGCAACCTGTCTAAGGCTCTTAGTTTGGACAAGTCTTCGGGACCAGCACGCAGCTCGGGCCTTCCTCCTCCATGGCTGCCGCCCACAGAGCTGGCTCTCAGGTTCCTTCATTCGTTCATTCATTCGTTCATTCATTCACTGGTAAAAACTGTAGTTACTTCTTACTGCAGACGAAGTCACTGGAGTTGGAGGGTTCCACACCGATTCGCCATGCTGACATGCTTCACGCCAGCTCCAGCCCACGCGCGGCTCAGTCCTGCACGGTTCCTGGCACGGGTGAGAGCACGAGAAAAGGCGTTGGGAAGAAGCTAGCACCTGAGCCACCCGGACGAGCAGTGCGGGGCTTGCGGCCACCCTGGCGCGGTTGGGCCCGGGCCTCCTCCCTCCGGTGCGCGAGCCTGGAGCGCCCCCTAGTGCACGTCACGGGCACAAACATCCCGAGGACCGACGCTTGGAGACCAGAGCTGGGCCAGTGTGGCCAGTGCAGATGATCTGAAGAGGTTTTCCAAAGACGTCCTCGCTGGCCTGAGCACGTTCGCCGGGACTGCGGATGACAATGAGCAAAATGCTGCGAGGGTTATCAAAACCCTTACAAGGCTGAGACAGCTGGGCAGTCCCCGAGGAGAAACCCGACGTTTCAGGAAGAACGAGGCAGAGTGGATAGAGAGAGAGACGTACGCCTTGGAACCCAGCTACCCTGAGCACACCATCAATACCAACCGCACTAAACGATACCTCCAACAAAACAAAATTATTTTCCCGTGGAGGAAAAAGGAGAGAGAGAGAAGAGGAAAGAGGAAAGATACATGTGTGCCTATGAAGGATTTTCTTTTTTTAAGGGCAACAATACGCAAAAGAGAAAAATGCAGGCTCCTTGGTGGAAACGGGGAGGAGGCCACTCGATTTGGGACTCGCTTGATGTGGGAATAATGGAATTTCCCCCTGCACCCAGCTTAAGAGTAAATCAGTCTTGAAACGTACCAGAGAAACCAGCAAACAGAACATTCTCTTCTCCTGCATCTCTCATGCAAAGTGTCCCAAAGAGGCTCCACGGAATGGAATTGAGCCGAGTTCTGCGATGAGAAAGCATATACGCTATAAAGGAACATTCTATATAGAAGCAATCAATCCAAGGTGATTCGTGCAATCAGTCAGTCGGAGGTGTAAATCCCTCGGGGCGCATGAGGTATGCCGCTGGCCAGGATGCCTATTTTCTGGGGGCAATGAATGGATGGATTTCTCCCTCCTTCCCAGGCTTCAATGCTTTTAGCAATTGGCACTCTGGCAGGATTTATACCACGGTTCTTGTAAATTGTACCTTCTCTCTCTCCTTTTCAAAGGTTTCTTTCAATAAAATGCAGATGGAATTGTTGGAGAGCTCCTTTTCATGTGTTTATAGGTTACTTCTGCTCGGCTGCTTATGCAGGTGCGTGTCTCTAGGCCTCTTTGTTTTTTATTTTCTCTGCCTATTAGGGAAATGGAAACATATGGATTCCTTGTTTGGGCCCAGCGGACCTTATAGAATGGTATCCCTGTTGCTTTCCTCACACATCTTCCTGTAATCACAGGGCTCTGAATTAGCCTCTTAATCCCCACTGGAAAAGCCATAATACAGGGAAATTCAATAAAATGTATATGTGGTGTGAATGCCAAAGCATTTACAAAAATAGATGGGAACGTGGTCATTTATACACCGGTGTTAGGAAAGCCTTAGCTGGCGCTGGTGAGAAGGGAGAGTGTGTGTAGAGAAGCAGACATTCAAGATGGCAGACATGAGCCTGGTGTCCAGGCAAGCTAAGATTTTAAAATCTAGTTGGGAAAAACAAATAGTACTCAAGTGCAAAGAAATCGGAAGCTTGATTTTGGATCTGAAACTCCAACATAAATATTTCCAGGTTTCAGGAGCAGTTTCATACAGAGATTCTTTATCTGGAAGACGGAGTCCAGAAACATTTGCAGAGTGTTCCTGGAGATGAATGGCGAAGCCCCGTTTTAGGCGATATTCCCATGTTATGTTTCATCGTAAATAAATAGCTCATTTACCCAAGGCCGCATATGTTTTATTAAAAGGTCCCACGATGGTCCTAAAGGAAGAGGAAATATGTAAATGTCCACCATCCTCAGCAGAGTGTTTAGTGTTAATAAATGATGTGGGAAACAAAGGTAAAAGAAAAATTAGATTTCCTCACTACTTACAGCCCATCAACGACAAGTCCTTGAAACAGGCAGAGTGACATTCCTCTAGGAACTTAGCTGCCTTGATGTTAATAGTTTACTAAGGGCAAAAGGCAATCTTAGTCCGACCCTGAGGACACTTAAGTCTACTTTAACATATAAAAAAATACCTTTGGAAACTTCCTTTATCTCTATCCCACAAGATACATGTTGGCAATCATCCCCCAAGCATATGACGCACCGATATACGTCTGAAGGGTCTCATGACTAAGGTTTTATTAGACAGTAATAAATGTCCTTTCCCTAAAAACAACTAGCTCCCTCAGGATCCCGGAAACCTTGCTTCCAAAGTTCCTTAGAGACTTAGGCTATCCCTAACCCCCTCCCAACTTAAAAGTATATAATCACCACTCCTCATGACCCCCGTGCAGCTCTTTCTGCTGGCAGGTCCTGTCCCCATGCATTCATAAAACCACCTTTTGGCACCAAAGATGTCTCAAAAATTCTTTCTTGGCTGTCAGCTCCAAACCCTAACATCTTTCCTACATCATCTACACTGCCCGAAGCATCAAGTTTGCAACCTTTTGCCACAGGGGCCCCAAAATGATTGGTAGAGGTTCAGACCAAATGTGGCCGGATTCCATGGGCTTCCCTGAGCCTTTGGGGAACACCGCCCAAGCTGCTGACCTGAGGAGTCACACCGCAGCGCCCTGACCACCTTCCCAACACAACCGGTGGGAAACCTGCTCTTCTGGATTGATCGATTCCACTTGGGTGGGAGAGAGGCATAAAAACCTTCACCGGCCCTTCCTGGACCCACTCCAGAGTTTGGAGAGAAGGCTGCTGAGGAAAGACATGGAGACCTTCTCCCCCTGGTGGAGAATCACTGCATGTAAGGAATGGTCTGGAGCCCTTTGATGGGCGAACAGAGTGAAAGCAGAAAATGGAATCATTGAGAAGGAACTGCTTGGAACACTCTTGCAATGACCCTCATGACTTGAATTTGATTTTTTCTCCTTTCAGATTCCTGAGTCCAATTCTATAGTAACTTTTTCTTTAAAGAAAATAATAGAAGACCTAGCAGTGGGGTCCTGGGACTAGGCTTGCCACACATCGCTGTGTAGTCCCAGTTCTTCCTCAAATAGATAACCTCGGGCAGAGTGTGTGACATCCTGAAATTCGGTTTCTAAATCTGCAAAATGAGCAGTTTGGACGAGATGATCTCTAAAATCATCTCCAGCCTTAGCCTTCTAGGACTCTGCATAGTAAGTGTTAAAAATTAAATATTAAAATGTGTGATCCGTACCATCCAAATACGATGATGGGGCGTCTGCCTTTGACTCAGGTCATGATCCTAGGGTCCTGGGGGCAAGTCCCGCGTTGGGCTCCCTGCTCGGAGGAGAGCCTGCTTCTCCCTCTCCCTCTGCATCTCCCCCTGCTTGTGCTCTCTCTCTCTCTCTCTCTCTCTGTCAAATAAATAAATAAAATCTTAAAAAAAATATATACAATGATGCTTGTGAGTTAGGCAAGCCCAGAAGGGATCCCTCAACAGGGCCGAATTGGTCCCTCCACTCTCCTGTGGATTCCCCTTCTGCCCAGCAGCCCTCATGTGAGAGAGAGATGGCTAGTCAGGAAAAAGGATTGTGCGTGTTTTGTCACAGAAACATTTTCTCACTTGGAGCCTTGCCAGTAGGGAGACGAAATAAATACTAACTAAAATACCCTGATATGGAATCTCTCGTCCTGGCAAATACCTCATCTAATCTAACAACAAATCCAAAAATCACCTACGGATCCGGACAGAGTAAAAGAACAGGCGTCAGGAGGCACCTGGGTAGCTCCGTGGGTTAAGCTTCTGCTCAGGTCGTGGTCTCAGGGTCCTGGGATCGCGCCCCGCATCGGGCTCTCCGCTCAGTGGGGAGCCTGCTTCCCCCTCTCTCCCTGCCTCTCCCCCTGCTTGTGATTTCTGTCTGTCAAATAAATAAGTAAAATCTTAAAAAAAAGAACAGGAGTCAGGCCACAGGCACCGTACGTGTCACAAGTTCCAGGGCGAGCCTGTGAATGCAGCTATTTCAGATGTAATTACCTCGGTCACCCCCACCGCACAGGGACTGTTCAGATCTGCTCAGCTTCTAGTGCCTGTCTGGTGCTCAGTAGATGACAGATGCAATTATAATAATTAATAATTCATATATTAATAATGCAGTCCCTTCCCCCGTGCTCGGTAATTGCCCGCCAACACGCCACGCACACGCAGAAGCGCGTGGGTTTTTCGGGCGCCCCAGAATGTCTCCTCGCTTCCCTGAAGCTGTGTCCAAAGGTCACCTTCAGGAGGCCATCCTCCGCCTTCCTTATCCAAAAACTGCGAAGACCCGGGGCCCGCAGAAATGTCCGCGCCGACCCTCCCCAGTCAGGGCCTGGCCGGGGAGCAAAGAGCCTTGAGCCGTGGGGAGCCCCTTATCTGGGGTGAATTGGTGGACCCGGTCTGGCAAATCCTTACCCCACAGTGAACTGATTGTTCATTTCGGAGGCAGTCACAGAAATCAAAAGCTCCAGCAGGTTCTTAACATCCTAGCAAGTCTTCCCAGAAGAGGGCTAATGTTGATCTCTTTATCTCATCTGTGTTTTCTTTTTTCCTGACATTCTTTGGTTTTTCACAATACAGGTAATTCTACTCTGTTTGATCAGAACTCACTCAAGTTGTCTAATGAATTTCAATTTCCCGTTTATTTAGTTTTCCAACTGGCCTCTCCTCCCCGGACATTCCAAGCGATTTCCAAACTAGGATTAAAACCTGGTGATTAAAACTGCCCCACCTTGAGTCCCCTCCCTCCCCACTCACCCTTGGCTCCCCGCACTGGTCTGTGGTCTGCAAGCTCTTCCCCCAGACCTGGCCGCTTTCTGCTTTCTGTAATATTAAGGCCTTCATCCGCAGGAAGCAGAGAGACTGACGTCATCAGGCAATCCTGGGTAATCCTTCTGGAGCCCAGAAATGACTGACCTTTTGTTATGTATAAAATCCACTCCTACACCCTAACTCCGAGGGACCAGGGACCGGAAGGCAAAGTAGTCCTTTAAACCGATCGTCCTTCTTACAAATTGCTTTCTCACATTGCTTTTTTACCTTTACTTTTTTTCCAAGCTCCAAGTAAAACCAAAGAAAATACAACTTCTGGTTTCATCTTCAGAGGCTAACGTGTCTATGAAATGAACTTTCAGATTTAATGTTCTGGGTGTTCGTGAGATCCCATTCATCAAGATCAGGTTGAGTGGGAGAGCTTCACTAAGCCTACCGTTGGCTCCGAAGCCCTCCAGCTAGCGGCTGCTGCTAAGACCACATTCCCAGCTCCCACATCTGCACGACTGGGGCTCACGTTGGCCTTCAGCCTTCCTGGAGAAAGTGCTCTGCGTATGTTCTTGGTACACTTTATGCCTCATAGCGGGCTGAGAAGGAAACCCTTTGATACCAGGTTTTCTGTCTCCCATGCTTCTAGCTCCGAAACAGAGCCAAAAGTATCTGCCTCTGTGTTAACACTCTCCTTCCAGGCCATTTACCTTCTGCTCAGCTCTTCGTTTTACTGAATTTGAGATTTCTCATTGAACAAACACATTGCTCACTCATCTGTAAAGCCACCTAGAAGAGAAACCCAACATAGCAAACCCGTCACCTTTCCCTATAAATCTGTTCATCCTCTCATATCCTTTATAGTAATACAAGGACACCACCACTCCCCTAATCCAAGAGTTGGCAGGCTTTTTCTTTAAAGATCAAGATAATAAATACCGTAGGCCTTAGGCTGTATGGTCTCTGTCGCAACAACTCAGTTCTGTTGGATCACAAGAGCGGTCATCGACAGTTCGTAAGGAAGAGTGTGCCAGTGTTCCAGTTAAACTTTATTCACAGAAAAAGGTGGTTCCCCAGATTTGGCCCTTGGGTCATAGTTTGTCAACCCTTTTAACTAGAAACCTGAGAACCATCATGTCTCCTTCTCTCTTTAACCCCACCAAATCAACAGATGAGAGCCAATCTTACCGCCTACGTAGTTCTGAATTCTGCTCCTCCTAACCAGCTTTACGTTCTTACTTCACTCTAAAGAAGCTGCCACTGAGAACTAAGAAGATGCAAGAAAGATGCTACCTGACTGACCCTTGGTGGAGCGTACAACTCTTGATCTCAGGGTTGTAGGTTTGAACCCCACGTTGGGTGTAGAGATTACTTAACACACACACACACACACACACACACACACACACAAACTTAAAAAAAGAAAAGAAAAGAAGATGCAAGGAACACACCAACGGACGTTCAAAGGAAATTGCTCATGCGACAGAAGATTGAAGAACAAATTAATGCTCACCGTATTTCATCAATCGAAGATACCATCCGTTGTAAGATATGCATTATTTTATGCATACTACTAAGAAAGAACAAGTAGCCAAAACTATAACCAAAGCCTTACCACCTAGAATTTTTATTTTATACTTCTTGAAAAAATTATTTTAGACAGGGAAGGCATTGATTTTTGTTGTTTATCAGTCTTGTGCGTATCAAATATACATACATATGAAAATGAATTGGTTAAACTTCTTGACAGGCAGAGCCTGTCGTTTTCTTTCTAGAATCAAAGAAGACTGTATCTTTCAACTCAGTACCCTCCCCTATGCCATCATATCCACACAGATTCAGCAAATTTCAATGCTGTCCCTCTCTTGATCTTACTAGAAGGTGTCAAAGGAATGTTTGCCAACAACACCCAGGGCTCCTCTTCCTTCTTCAAAGGGCTCGTACATGGTCTGTGGCTCAGAACAGAGAGGATCTGCAGTTGTCCAGTGGTGTCTCCGGGAATGCTTATGCTGGCAAGGACAGGGACTTCCTGAATTTTGCCTGGCAGACAGCAATTACAAAACAGTCCTGATTTCAGAGATGCTAATGTAAGAACATGTGCCTCCTAGCATCTGTGAAATATGGACTCGATTTTAAGTTATAACAAATGTTTTATGGCATGTATGTAACATATTTATGATTCCCGCCCAACTGCAACTAGTTTTTTAGATGAACCATCAGTCATTGTTATCTATAAAATAATAAGAGCACTTCTGCTGTGCATGCCAAACAGTAATTTTTTTAAAGATTTGTTTTACTTGAGAGAGAACGCATGCACAGAGGGAGAGGGAGAAGCGGGCTTCCCGCTGAGCGGGGAGCCTGACATGGAGCTTCATCTCAGCACCCTGAGATCATGACCTGAGCCGAAGACAGACCCTCAACTGAATGAGCTGTCCAGGTGCCCCTCCCAAACAGGAAGTTGACAAGGTCAGTCTTTATCAGAGACAAGGGTTTGGAGCTTAAATAACGTTCGTTGGGTGAGTGTATCACTAGCCCCTAGACTGTCTTGCTGGCGCTACTGTTAGCAATCGGGAAAAAGAAAAGAAATTAGTTTTTGCCCCAAAACTCCTCCGGATGGGCTGGGACAATTCTTACTGCCCTACTGATTTGGTTTGAAAAAATTCAGCCATGGTGACAGAATGAGCAGTAAGATTCTTGGGCCACAGTCTTCTAGTACAAAGATTATACCATGATGTCAAATTTGTGAAGTCTTGTGGGACTCACAAGATATAAAGGGGAAGAGCTAAACTTCACAGGGAAAGCCCTCTGACCCTGAGAGTTTGGAACATTCCTCCAGACTCACCGCTTGGAAGGGACGAGCACCGATGAAGGAAGAGCGTCTGGGCCATTCGGGCTTACCTAGGACAGCTCCCCATCCGGAGCGCCGGCTGCCTCCAACTTTGCCATAGAATGAGTTGCTAGCTCAGCTTTCCATCCCAGAAACAATGCCACTTATCAAATTGGAGAGCTAGAAGGGATCTCGAAAAGACACACCCCTAAGATTCCATCTGGGAAGACTGAAGAAAAGTGGAGAAAAGTCATGAGCCTGTGGGCAGAGCATCCAAGTCCTTCAGCCGGTGTTGTAACCCCACATCTTGGGACCCTCTCTGGCAAATTCCTTAAAATCTCCAGACAGAGGCTACTGGTGAGACAATTTCTGGATTATTAGCATAAAATGTCACTCACTCCAAACCCCACGATCAGAAATAATCTTTTTTTCCCTTTGAAATGTGAATGACAGTGGTATAGCCAAAAATCCTGTAAGACCTCTTCTTTTAAGCTTTGAATGAAATTAATAAAAGCATTTGGGGAAAAGAATACTATTGTTTGATTTTTTTGTGTGAGGTTTTTGAAAGAAAGGCAGCATAGCTAGGAGAACGCGCCGGGGCCATGGCCGGATGAAGCAACAGAGCTTGTAATCCTGACAGTCAGCATCTGAACTGCTCCTGATAAAACAAAACAAACCAAATTAAGCACGAGCCCACCCCTTCTTCCCTAGCGCTTGGGTAATCCTGAGCGGAACCACGGGGTATGCCTGCGAGACTTGCCAATAAGTGTGAAGGGATGGGGGGAAGCCAGAGGCAAAGAGGAAGGTGGGGTCACTTTTCTCTGTCTTATTTCAGCTGTAAATTTTCTGGGCAATACGACCATGACAATTGATTTATTTTTCATTTAATACAAATTTATTCTGTGAAGCTTTGAACACTCGCTGACTCAGAATGGAGAATTTTCAGTTTAGCAAAGCAAAAGCTCAATAAACATTATTGGATATGAAATTTGTTAATCTGCACTTCCCCTGTTTGGAGATAACCATATTTTCTGCTGCCCATTTGACAGATCTCCAGCCCCTAGCATCTCAATGTTAACCTGAAATGCTAAGTGATCAAGGCTCATCACCTATTTTCTTTTCAGACAAGACTGACTTTTTTTTTTTTTTTTTAAAGCACCTACTTAAAATCGCCCAAAGAACAAGTCAGGAATCCCTAGGAAACCTAATCAGCTCTATTATGCTAACTATGAAGACACTCCTGCCTCCCAGCCCTCAAGAAAGGATCTTAAGGAAGTAAAAATTAAATTGCCAAGCCTAATGGATTCCCTGTGTGACTAAATCACTATATTATTTCTCATGTTTGAGGAGATACACAGATTTCACGGCCAGGCCCACTCCCAGCTTAGATATTCCTGCTTCAACAGCTGTTGCCTTGCACTGTGTCTAAGGTCAAGTTCACCCATGGCGGAGCCCAGCACTTCCTACTCTAGTGGGCTGAAGCTAGCATGAAAGAGTTTCCTGTTGACTTCACTCCCCTGCTTCCAGGAGACCCCTCCCAGGAGATCCTGCCTCTCCTCCTCATGATGGGAGGTGACAGCCATTAAAGGAAGGGGGGTAGCTGAAAGCGCTTTCATCTTTGTCTGAAGAGCACAGGACCCTCGGGGTCGCCCAGCTGTCCCACAGAGCCCCTGCCTCCCGGGGCCTCCATCCTTCACCTTTAGCTTCAACAACTTGCTTCTTCTTGGTCCCCATTTCTCATGAAATTCCAGAGACAAGACTAAGTCTACTATCTTCAATTCTTTGGGGGAAAGGCTTGGTATGAACACATTCAACACAGGGTACTAACAAACATTTGACCTTCTCCTTTTGATCAGCCTGTTTTCGGGCACAACCCCAGGAGCAAAGTTTGAGAGAGACCGCAAGGCTGGGGGCATCACAGACAGCTCTTTACCCTCACTTCCACATCTGCATTCACATATTAATCTTGTATAGATTTTATATATATTGGAAATCATCATTTAGGATATACTGAATAATGAAATGAACATAATCGTAAGGTTCCTTACTAGCACACGTGTTTACATGCCTAATTTTTTTTCAAATGGGTTACAAATAAGGTTAATAACTTTTTAGCTCAATAGTGGACCTCTTTATCCCAACTTAGACGGGAAGCATACCCTTCTGACAAATCCTAAGCTTAGCGAACATGAAAAATAACACCACGCCTGAAGTTTAAAGTTAGTTCCTCAGGGATTCCTTTGCTCTGATCATTTTTAACCATTTCTATCCAATGGTTTCCCTTCTCCAATGTCAGTTTTAGTTATGTTTAAATCGGATCTTCCCCCCAAAGTATATCTCCGTATTAGAGAAAGAAAATCAGAAAACAGTACGGTGACTACTCTCAAACTTCCTCTTTCTGTTGTCATTGGAAACGGGCAAAGGGAAGAGAACAGACCATTCTAAGTCGAAAACCGGGTGTGCAGCCAATTAGAGGGGGTTCACGACACCTCTTGGAGGCAGGAGGCCCTCACTTGAGAGGGCAGGGAGCGCAGGCAACGGCAGGCAGGTGCCCCAGAGCCCGGAGCGGGGCCCACGAAAGCGAAGGCGGACAGGGCACCGACAAAGAACCCAGAAGGAGGAGAGAAGAAAGCACTTCCAAACTGTCACGGGCGCATTCCCAGAGAGGGGGGGAATGGGGAAGAGCTCGACTCCAGGAGGTGGCCCAGGACCTAGCTAGTCTGCCCTGTCCGCTGCCTGAGTGCTCTGCTGTGCCCGCTGTGTCTGCTCGGGCTCTGGACCGCAGGCTGCGGGGCTCCGACGGCAGATGCTCCCTTTCTCCTGGTTCTGGAGGCTGCGGGTCCAGAATAGAGCGAGTGGACGGCTGCCTTGTGCCTGTGTCCTCAGTGTGTGCAAGGGGAGGG
>ML102375.1:0-37530 GCA_003697995.1 Taxidea taxus jeffersonii | reverse complement strand
GGGGGGAGGGGGGAGGCACACAAACATTTAGCTCATGACAAGACTACAGGCCCTGAAACCACCAACCACAAAGCTCAGAGCCACGCAAGAAGAGCCACTGATTTCTCACACATGCCTGAGGCTCACTGATGTCACCTGGAGGCCCAGCTTCTGCGTTTGAGGTCCAGCGCGGGGTTGGCTGATCCAGACGATCACCCAGGGCCAATGTCTCTTTCCTCCAGCAGGCAGGCCTGGCCGCGCACTCCTGATGGCGGCAGAGAGAAAGCAAGACTTTGCCCTTGTCTGATGGTGTCACATTTGTAACCGCTCCATCGGCCCAAGCCAGTCGGAGCATCTGAGCCCAGAGGCAGCGTGGGGGGCACTATAAAGTGACACTCATCAGCAGGGTTCAGAGAGGAGTAGAGCCCCAGGGCCATCCTTTAAGCTTGCACAACCCCTCCAAGATGGCTCACATGACCTTACCTCTCTGCAAGGCCTTCTATTTGCTCTTCTGAGGGCCACCAGGATACGTATATTAGACCCTTCCCAGCTTTGTCCACCTGTGATGAGTTTAATATAATATTTCATGTATCATTTCATCCTACTGATGAAATAGATAAGTCGCGTTTTAACCCTAGTTAAATGGTATTTTAAGAAATATTTTGACAATATTTTGGGTTTTCTATAATGTTCGAGTAAACCAAGACCTTGTGATAGAGTGCACCAGAATGAAATACTGCTTGGGTTTTGTCTCTCCCCTCTGTGGCCCCTCATAGAGTTTTTCCCTGAAGAGAAAAGGGGATTGGCTCAAACAAGTGAAGCATCCAATAGGGTCTAATTGTAGCCAGTTCAAGTTTGTGTGAGAAAGATAACACCACATCCTGAGAAGCTACTAGGTGTGGGGAAAGAAAGAAAAAGACAAAAGAACTACTGTTCAGACATCTTGACAAATTAAAAAAAAAAATAGAAGGAGGTTTAAAAAGAAAATCTAAGACTGTGAGCTTCTGAGTTGTCAAGATAATTGAGAACGGGTAATTTCCTAGGTGATAATGAACTAATGGAGGAGAAGTATCTCTTTTTCAGTCCTGGAAACAGATTGTACCAAAATATCAAATTTAGGGAGATCCCCAGAGACAGTCTGACGCGCATGTTCTGACAGTGAGGAGGGCATCCTGACCCTTCGAAGCCAGGCTCGTTAGTGGTCACACGGCTGTGTCCCCTCCCCAAGGAGGCCAAAGCCTGCAGCAGACTCCAGCTGCCATAACCAGCCCTTTCTGCGGGGGCCCCTGGGAGTTAGCCCAGGAGGGGACCCAGCTGGCATAAAGCAGACCAGTCCTTGTCCAACACCAGCCAAAAGTGTGGGGCTTTGCGGTTGGGGAAGGTGTACCTCATTGCTCCTCCCTGAGCCCCCTGAGTTGTGACTCCCCTAAGGCAACCCCCCAGCAGACCCTTTGACCTCCAGGAAAACCCTGTGTCCATTTTTCCTCTGGTAGAACAGAGCCGTTCAAGCCAGGCCTGCTGAGAGCAGGCCGTTAGGGCTAGAAGTCTCTGCCCTGTGCCCCCCACTATGCCAGGCGCCTTGGTAGCCCCTTCCCACTCATCAAGTCACATTCTCGGAGAAGTGTCAAACCCCACATTCTATGAGAGCTGGCTCCCCACATGCAAACTAGCCTGGCAGCACTCATGGGGCAGAATCTAGCCAAAAATAAAAGGGGGGAAGCAGCTAGGATGTGATGAGGGGCCCAGGGCTGGGGTGCTTTTGAGGGAGGATCGGGTGTCCTGCTGGGTCCCAGGGCCCTGGCACGATGCCCTCTCCAGCAGGACAATGCAAGCGGCCCGGGGTGAGGCCTCCGCGAATGTGGAGGTCCGCACTCATTCAGGTAGTGACTTGGGGACGCCTGTGAGCACAAGCTGTCACACCTGTCACCACCACCAAACGATCTGGTGAAACGCCTCCCGGTACTTGTGGTGAAACTGCAGCCTCGCCAGCAGAGGATAAAGGACTTGGAAAGAGGACAATGAGAGACTCCAAAAACCCAGGGCTGGGAGATAAAGCAACCGCTATAAAATCCCCTTCCATTGAAAAAGGGTATAAAGTTAAACTTTTTATTTTTAAGATTTATTTATTTATTTATTTGAGAGAGAGAAAGAGCACAAGCAGGAGGGAGGGTCAGAGGGAGAGGGAGAAGCAGACCCTCTGCGGAGCAGGGAGCCCGGTGCGGGCCTCGATCTCAGGACCCTGGGATCATGACCTCAGCCGAAGGCAGACACTTAACCGACTGAGCCACCCAGGCATCCAGATTTTAAGCTTTGAATAAGTCATCATCTGACACACATTCAGTTTGATTCCGTCCCTGGATTTCTGAGAAACTATAAGAAAATGAAGGTTTTATCCACCCCCCCCAAAAGAAAACAAATAAAACTGCTTTGATGCTCTATGTTCATTCTTGTGCCATTTTTGGTCACTTAGTTGATTAATAAACAGGTGATTCAAAAAGAACAACAACAACAACAAAAATGAATCTTAGAAGAAACCTTTCAGCCCTATCAGAAAATCACTGCAACCTAAGAAAACCATAAACACCCAAAGGGAACACAGTAGGAGCTGAGAGAGGCAGGAGCAGGCGTGGCTCGTCATGGAAAAATGGAAGAGTCTCTCCCCTCCCCCAGCTGCCTCTCCTCCCCCTTATCTGCCTCTGCCTCTCCGCTCCCACTCGGCTCATTCTCTCTGTGCACGGACACTGTACGGAGCACTACAAAACAGGCTAGTTTTATACTAAAAGGAATTCAATAAAAGTGAAATACATAAAAGCCAGTGCTTATAGATTTTTATTATGATTCTTTTCAGCCAGGCTTTAAAAAAGTCTCTGATGTTGAGAGAAGTACAAGGACGCCTCTTGCGGGAGGAGACAAGATGTCAGGACCAAAAGCCGGTGCATCTGCACCAAGACAATCCTAGCCCCAAACCAAACCCTCTGCCCGCCCCAACAACCACTTTCCAGCTTCACTCTCCTCGTCCCCACATGCTTTGGGACAACCTGCTTTTTTGTCTGTCCTCTGGATCATTTTAGGGACCAAGGAGGCGGTCCCCACGAACTGTGTCTTTTTATGACTCTTTCCTGCAAGCGCCTTTTTATTCATAAGCTGCGGTAATCTGATGTTCATAGAGATGGATGAGGGGCCTGGGTGTCACAGAGAACCAGACAGATGGCAATTTTGACAATAAATAATCGTAATGCTTTTCAGTCTCTTGACCTCGACAATTCAAGGGTCTCAAAACACAGCAGAAACTTAGAATTAGAGGGAGGGTGAGACCTTGGGGAAGGGCATCCTGATTCTCCTTCCAGCTTCTCACCCAGGGCTCCGACTCAAGGAGGTACTCTGGACGGCGCGTGGCCTCGGACCGCCTTGTGGACTGCTGTGTTCCTGGGGAGGACACGGGGGCAGCCCACGCGTTACGGGACGTGCTCCCTCTTCCCAGCATCAAGGAGCACAGTGAGCTCCAGAGTCCTCCCGGCGAGATGGAGAGGCTGAAGAGCAGCTGGTGAGTGACCCCCAGCTGTTGGGATGGTACGGAAGGTGGCAGTGGGGCCCCAGAGCCCTGTCCTGGCTGGAGATGGCTGCTCTGGCCACCAGGTAAGAGCAGATGCTGCAGAACGTGGCAGTGAGACAAGCCAGCATGACGCCGTGGCTAGCCCTGGCTGCCCTGTTCTGCCCTGGAGTACACGGTCTGCGGGACATGCCTCTTCCAGCCCAAGTCAGGGCTTCTTCGCGGGCTGTTGAGCAGCTGCGGAGAGGGGATGTGGCCTGAGACCCTGCAGAGCTACTCCCCTCACCTCCCCCTGCGAGCAGCCACGACACCTCAGGACACTAGTATTTCCAGATGCGTGGACGGGGAGCCGGAGAACTCTTGGTGCTGCCCAGAAAGGACGGGTGCGGGGGGAGGGAATGAAGTTTTGTCTTCAGCTACCCGCGTGCACACACCCCAACACCAGGGCCACGGGCACGAGGACCCGTTGAAGGTGAATGTCTGACGCATGGTTGCGAATACAGCGATATTTAATTTTCCCCCTTTTCATAAGGTCCAAGGCCTTTTTAGAACTCCCTCCTTATGGGCCCCAGAACCCTAAGTATTCCATCCCAGAGGCTCAGGGTTGCTGTCTGGGCAGGGAACCCTCCTGAATTTTATGCGTGTCTTAATCCTCATCTCCTTTGAAAAAGTTAATCTTGTCTCTGACTAGAAAAGCAGAAACTATCCTGCATTCATAAAAATCTGTAACAGCGTCTTTGTTCTCGACAGCCGAATTAAAAAAAAAAAAAAAAGTGGAGGTGATCTCAGGGTCCTTCTTTATAATGTCCAAAGCTGAATTGGAGGAGTTTTAAAATTTGATGAATTTCTTAATTTACTCTTCCAATTAAAAAAATGTAGCTGCTGGTAGGAAAAGAAAAAATGAAACAAGATGGGATCGGGAGGGAGACAAACCAAAAGAGACTCTTAATGTCATAAAACAAACTGAGGGGGTGGGGGGGGAGGGGGGTTGGGAGAGGGGGGTGGGGTCACATTATATGTTTAAATAAAATAAATAAATAAATAAAAATTTTAAAAAAAAGAAAAAATTCAACAACAACAACAAAAAGGGTGAAAGGGATTGAGTAATCGATAGAATTGGTGAGTGACTATATTAGACACCTGAAACTAATATAACACTATGTTAATTGTACTTAAACACTAGAGAATAATAAAAATAATAAAAAATAATAAATTAAAAAAAATTGTAGCTGCTGGAGACTTTTGAAAACCCACCTTGAAACCACAGATGCCAGCAAGTGAATCGTGGGAGCTGACCAATCACTAGGGGGAAACGATGCACTCTTTATAAAAGTCCTGTTTACGGCCCAATTAATAGATCCAGGCATCATTAAAACAAGATAATTTAATGTCCAAAGTGTTCCAGAAATACCACTGATCCTCGAAGGCACGCGTCCACAGCTGCTCTTCTCCGGGTCGGCCGCGTAGACCGCCGCTGGGAGGTCCAAGCAGCAGAACACGACGGTGCTCTGCCATCTGGTGGCCATCGGTGGAATGACCCGAATGTTCTGCCAACTGAACGGAGGAGTCGTGGGACCCCCGGCAATCCTGCACAAAGCGGTTTTCTCAAGCGCACTACCAATGAGCAGGGGAAGCGGGGATCCCGAAAAAATAAGTTAGATGTGGGAGAATCTTCTCTAAGCCTCACAGGTATGAATGAAACGCTCTTAGACCGCTTGCTTAGCGGAGCCCGTCTAGTCACCAAACGGAGGTGCAGAAAAATAGCAGTTGTTCCAGCTGCAAACCATCCCGGCTGTCTGTCCGCGCTGTGCACATCTCTGGTGGTCGTCAGCCGGAGAAACAAGGAGCTTGTCTGGATGATATGGGAAGGGGGACCTGGGACATTTGGAGAGCCACCTGGGAATGCGCTTAAATAATTATGGTCCACATGAGCTGGTCTATGGAACACCGATCCCAGAGACAACTTCCAAGACTGGTCACAGAGAGGGCCTGGGTGGCTCTGTCCTGGGACTGAACCCCACACTGGGCTCCCTGCTCAACAGGAAGCCGGCTTCTCCCTCTCCCACTCCCCCTGCTTGTGTTCCCGCTCTCGCTGTCTCCCTCTTTGTCAAATAAATAAATAAAATCTTAAAAAAAGAAAAAAAACTGTTCACAGAAATTTGGAAAATGGACCTCCCAGCCCTCTCTCTCCAGCACATCTGTCATTTTTCCCTCCTTGGTGATTCAAAATGTAATTTAGTATGGAAAAACCTCAGAGAGAAGTCCCGTAGAAAATTTGTTTAACTTGCTTAACTCAGAATAGCCTAAATGGCTGGGACCTCTGAATATATCTTATTTGTTATTATTTGGGTTTTTTTTTTTTAGTTAGGTTTTAGTTTGAGGATTCTTTTTAAAAATTGTTGTTGTTTTTAGTATGACCCAGAGAATTTGAGAAACTCAAGTCTAAATGCAGTGTCAGCTCTGCTGCGAGCTGAGCAATATTTTGGAAAGTCACCTAGCCTCTGTGTGCCTTACCTTCCTCAGATGGAAATCCCGAGTGGAAAAGGAAGCGACTAGAAAACATTTTACTGCAACCAACTTTCTACATCGTGGGCTGTAGGAAGCCATCCACTGTGAGACAGCCACCAGACAACACACGTCTGTCCCCTTCCTTCCCCACGCCCAGCTAGGCTGCGAAAGGAATAATAAGGAAGAAATTATAAGGAAAGAAGCATAGGAGAGGGAAGAGCCAAAGACACACAACTTCAAAAAAAAATGCTAGGTGGACGGAGAAATGGTAACTAGTTTACGTCCTAACATGCAGTAGACCATATTCGCCACAGACGACCTCACACTGCTGATCTCACCGGGTCTTTGCAGTGTGACCTCGCCACTCTCCCCTCAAGAGGGATAGTCTAGTTTCTCTCTTCCTTGAGTCTGGGCTCGCCGTAATGACCTTCCTGTAACCAACAAGATCCTGCAGCCCTGCACTGGCCTCTTGGAGAGCCTTCTCCCAAAACGTTCCCTCTTGGATCCCAGCTGCCATGATGCGAGGAAACCCAAGCCACATGCAGGAACACCGTGTAGGTGCTCTGGTCCACAAGCCCATACGGCCGAGTGTTTGAGTCATCCCAACACATGGGGCAGAGACGAGAGGAAAGACACCCCAGAGAGAGAAGCTTTCCTGGGCTATTCTACCTAAAACAACACTGTTATCCTGCTTTGTTTTTATTCATAGCCAGGATGTCATTCATTTGTTTACTATTCTCCCTTGCTAGAATATAATCTTCAGAAGGTCAGGGGGCTTTATCTTATGAACCACTATATCCTCAACACATAGAACAGTACTTAGCGCATAAAAGGCACTCAACAAGTATTTGGTGAATAAGTAAATGAATAAAACAATCAGAAAAAAGGAAACAGAGGAAAATGCAATCAGTGCGAAGAACAGAATGAAACTTCAACAGGTATTATTTAATATCGGCCAAGCGATAGCATCCAGGTAAGAAGAACAGGAGGCTATTGGAGTAGCAGGGCAAATAAGAGTAGACAGCGTAAGAAAGAGCTTGTATGAAATAAACATGGATGGGGCGCCTGGGTGGCTCAGTGGGTTAAAGCCTCTGCCTTCAGCTTGGCCCATAATCCCGGGGTCCTGGGATCAGGGAGCCTGCTTCCCCCTCCTCTCTCTGCCTGCTTGTGATCTCTGCCTGTCAAATAAATGAATGAAATCTTTAAAAAAAAAAAAAAAAGAAAGAAAGAAACATGGAATTGCTGAAATAAAAAATCCAAGAGAAGGCTTATTAGATAAAGCTGACTAAATCTTTCAGAAAGCTGAATCAAAAGAAAATGAGATGGAAAATGAGGGGGAGGGCTAAAACATTCCGGGATCAGTTGAGGAGAGCTCACATCTAGTAACGAGATGTAGACAAAGTAAGAAGAGACAAAAAGGAACATCGCTGAGCAGCACAGAGAAACCATGGGAAGTGGCGTGCGCGCCCAGCCGGAGCACGCCCCGCTGACTGCCGAGGACCACAGAGGGCGGGGGTCCCAAGGGAAACACGAGACAGACACATTGCGTGATTTTTCTGAGCATTTGGAGAATTCGTTATCACGCGTTTTGTTGGAAATTTCTGTTGAAATACTTAGGAAAAAAATTTAGTGTGTAGAGTAGTAGATCCGTAGCAAACTACAAAACCAAAAAATTAAGGTAATAATTAACTCCAGCTAAAGCAAAACATCATACAATTTAACCCAGCAGTAAAAAGACATGGCTACAATCTAACCTCCAGTTGTGAGGTCACCATGTTGGAGGATGGGCGAGAGAAAGGCAGAGAGGAAAGAGAAATGTGAGTTAAATCTCCCACCACCAGGAAGCCAAGAGATCAGGTCCAAAACAGATAACTAATATGTCCTAAGATAAGGTAGATTTAGGTAGATAGAATAAATACAGAAGAAACATAGAGTCCTCAATGGGGACCGATGCAGAGTAGAGAGAAATGAGTAGGAAATTAATGCTTTTCTTTATAAGTCTTTGATACTCCTTGGTTTTTCAGCTGTGCAACTGTATGTCTTCTATATAAATACATACAGGCGCAGAAAAGACAGGGAATTGACTGAAATATAAGAAAAACCAGAGGACAGGTTGTGGCAGTCCTGGATGGTCCGCCCACGCCTCCGGGCTGCTGCGTCCCAGCAGGTGCAGGCTTGGTGCGGAGCTGTGGGTACCACTGCTCCGGGACCCAACGCCATGGAGGCAGTGCGGGGGGGGGGGCGGGGGGTTGCTCTCCCCATTTGGTCCCCGTGCCTCTCTGTCCATGCTAGCAGTTCCTCCCTCCACAACGTCTGGGAACACTCTGTGACCCCAGGGACAAGAGAGACACTTGGAATTTTACTGGAAAGTACGATTTGGTTGAGAGCCGCAGCTGCCAGTAAATTTAACTGCAGGAAAGTGAACATGGTGAAGCAAATTCCCTCAGACAGCGGGGGTCCCAGCGCCACTGGAGGTGTTCGGGCATCAGTCCCCCCCACCCCCAGAGGATGCCACAGTGGGCTTCCCACAGCCAGGAGGCTGGATTTCCAAGGCCCTTGTAACCCTAGTGTGGTGGTTGCCTAAAGTAATTTTGCTGACCCACCGCCCCAAATGCGACATTTAACGATGTTTAGAAACATTCATGTTTGCTACAACGGGGCACTGGTGGTGGGATGCCACTCGTATCCAGTAGATAGAAGCCAGGAGTGCTCGAAATATCCTACCATATGCAGGACTGTGCCCCTACCACTCCAGTAAAGGATCATCTGACCCAAATTGTTAATAGTGCCCAGAACGACAAGCCATGAGCCAGAAACTGTGATACAATTATTCAAATGAGCTGAAAAGAGTAGCTGTTTTCTTCTTTTACCTCTATTATCTATAAATACTCAGCTTGATGGAATGTGTTCCAGGCCATGTGCACGAGTTGGGACCATTTATAGACAGATGCATTTGCAAGAACATCAGTCAAGCCTTCCCAAATAAGATCAAAACACACACTATCACCATCTCTCCTTAGTGGGCACAGACATCTCATAAAAGACACTTTGCTTGACATGCTTTTTTTTTTTTTTTAAGTCTTATTTCCCAGGGGAAACGGGAGATGGTAAAAATAAATAAAATCTGTATACAAAACTAGTGAAAAAAACAATTTGATGGAACGATGTCGAACGCTAAAAATAAAGTAAGAGGTGTCAGTTTCCTAGCGTTGAGGAGAATGTTAGATGCTGTGAGGGAAGTTCAAGATATCAGCATGACACTTGTTGGAATGAACGGACGTTATATACAATGCTGACCTCACACCAGAAATGAAAGATCCGGCAATATGCTGGGGTAGAAGGCGTCTTGTTAGGTGGAGATATGATGAGGCCAACCCATCAGGAGATGACTTCTTAAGAGGAAGTGCATGCCACACCCCAGAATCAGGTAGGAAGCAGAGGGGAGGACATGGGCAAGAGTCTGTGGGAAAGAATGGGTGAGATGGAGTAGGCAGGCTAATCTAACCAGATTCAGAATTGGTTAGTTGAGATCATTTCAGCAGGCTCTGGGCATAGGGGATGCTCCTCGTTGTCTGGTCCCTGGCCCCAGGGTGATCAGAGTAGGTGGAGACGGGCCCAGCCAAGAAGGTGGTTGTGGTTGTGAGCTCTGGATTAGTTGGTATGAGTTTGAAAAGCACACTAGAGAGCAAGCTGGCTATGATTTCTAGAAATTGCCTGATGCTGGGAGAGGCAGTCCCTCCAGGGTCTTGAAGGCCCCAAATAACAAAGTATCAGAATACAGAAAATAGGGGCACCTGGGTGGCTCAGTGGGTTAAGGCCTCTGCCTTCGGTTCAGGTCATGGCCCCAGGGCCCTGGGGTCGAACCCCACATCGGGCTCTCTACTCAGCAGGGAGCCTGCTTCCCTTCCTCTCTCTCTCTCTCTGCCTGCCTCTCTGCCTAGTTGTGATCTCTGTCAAAAAAAAAAAAAAAGAATACAGAAAATAAAAGCCAGGGCTGATACACCAACGGAATGTCAGAATGAATAACAAACTATGGAAAGTAGTAACCTTATTCTCACTGAGTGTGCATGGGTCCGTGAAGAGGAGATTTTGTCCAGGAGAGGTGAACTATACCTGACAGAATTTCCCCTCTGCAGATCGGGTTTAACTCAAACAACTGGGTCATCTAATGAGCGAACAAAACCAGACATACACCCAAATGTGCATCATCTGAAGGCTGTAGAAGCAAAGCCACTTATCTACACAACGGAATGTTATTCTTTAATGCAAAGGAATGAGGCATATCCCACACCATGGGTGAGCCTTGAAGACATGCTGCATGAAGGAAGCCAGCTACAGAAGGTCACCTGTTGTGTGATTCTGTTTCTGTGAAATGTCCAGAGTACGTGAATCTAGAGAGATGGGAAGTAGATTAGCATTGCGGGGGTGCTGAGAGGAAGGGGCAAGGGGGAATGATTGCTGATGGGTGTAAAGTTTTTTGGGAGGTGATGAAATGTTCTGGAATTAGACAGTAGTAGTGATGGTTGCATAAGTCTATGAACATTCAAAAGAGAAAACCATATTGACACTTTTTTTTCAATTTTATTTATTTACTTGACAGAGAGAGACACAGCTAGAGAGGGAACACAAGCAGGGAGAGTGGGAGAGGGAGAAGCAGGCTTCCCGCTGAGCAGGAAGCCCGATGCAGGACTCGATCCCAGGACCCTGCGATCCTGACCTGAGCCAAAGGCAGACGCTTAACCCACTGAGCCACCCAGGTGCCCCCATATTGACACTTTAAAAGAGTAGACTTTAGTAGACTAAAACAGTAGGCACCTGGAAGGCTCAGCCAGTTGGGCGTCCGACTCTTGGTTTCAGCTCAGGTCAGGATCTCGGGGTCCTGGGATCGAGCCCCTACATCAGGCTTTGTGCTCAGCACGAATCTGCATGAGATTCTCTCTCTCCCTCTGCCTCTCCTCTCCCCTCCCCTTCCCCCACCCCCTTACCCATGCCCTCCTTTCATGCACATCTCTCTCTCTCTTAAATAAATAAATTTAAAAGAAAAAATTAAAAGAGTAGACTTTAGGGGCACCTGGCTGACTCAGTTGGAAGAATATATGATTCTTGATCTCAAGATTGTCGGTTCAAACCCCACACTGGGTATAGTGATTACTAAAAATAAATAAACTTTTAAAAAGGTATTTTATAGTTTATGAATTACATCCCTGTAAAACTGTCACCATAAATTTTAAAAAATAAACAGGCCACGCAAGGCTTGATGCTGGAGCTTGATGCCGAGACGCTGAGATCACAAACTGAGCTGAAACCAAGGGTCATACACCCAGCTGACTGCACCAGCTTTCAGCTCAAGGTCTTGATCTCAGAGTCCTGAGTTCAAGCCCCACTTTGGGCTCCACGCGGGGTGTGGAGCCTACTTCAAACAAGCAAAAACAACAACAACCCAAAAAACCCCTAGTAGTAGAATACTATTAGGAGCGAACATTGATTTCTTGTGCATTTACAATGTGCTGAGCACCCTGTGCTTTGTAATTTATCTCATTTATACCACACAGCAACCCTACAGAGGTGGTCTCCTTGTATCCCCTATTTGTATGTATCAGGAAATCAAAGCACAAGGAAGAGAATACGCACTAGGGATGCCAGCACTAGAGAAGATTCAAGTCCAGCTCAAGGACCCTCATCCTTACCTGTGCCCTGCAGCTAGCAAAGGATATAGGACTGACACCAGGAAGAGAGAAACTAGAATTTTCTTTCCCTCATGAATCTTCCCACCAGTCCTTCAAGTAAGCACCTCAACTTTGCAAGCCATTCTTTTTGGAAGAGAACTGAAAAGGGAAGTGTGAGTTTGTTAGGCTGTCAATACAAAGTACCACCCACTGAGGGGGTCTTAAACAATAGAAACATACTGTCTCACAGCTCTGGAGGCTGGAAGTCCAAGGTCAAGGTGCAGGCAGCGTTCATTCCTCCTGCTGGCCATGAGGGAGAATCAGTTCCATGTCTCTTGCCTAGCTCCAGGCCCTTTACCTGTTATCTTTGTTGGATAGACCCACCACCCCGATCTCCGTCTTCTCGTTCACACGGTATTCTTGCAGTGTGTGTATCTGTCTCTACACTTCCCCTTTTTATAAGAACACAATCATATTGGTCTCAGCTTAAGTAATTACATCTGCAATGACCCTAATTCCAAATAAGGTCATATTCTGAGGTAAAGAGGATTAGGACTTCACTAGATGAATGGCAAGGATGGGCATGGGAGGCACAATTCAACTCATAACAGGAAGGAAATATCTTCCTGTAACTAACTCCGAATGCCCCAGTCCTAAAGATATCAAAATACTTCCCTGGGCAGGGCCAAGGGAAGTATTCCCTGCCACCCCATCCCCACTAAGTAAGAAGTTCCACTTTCCTCCAGGACTTGAGAAACCAGCACGTATGATGTAGAGTCAACGAGGAAAAAGGAGGAGTGTGTTAAGGGAATTTTTATAATGAGAATTCTCTCTTTTTTTCCTTAACACTTGACTTCAACTTTAATGTTACTCTTTCAGATGTATGTACCACCCAATTATAAGGTAGAAATGCAGCAAGTCAGGGGAAAATCGTCTTTTGGTACCTGCCACTAACCAGTGTGTGGACCTCTCTCCTTTGAATAGCATTTGAAAAGCTGAGCTCATTTTTGGAGAGCAAGGTTGAATTAGGGAAGATGGATATGAAGATCTCTCTGAACAAAGCTCTAAGAAGTAAAGTGAAGAGAGCCTGATGTTCTGTGTCAAAATGCCTAGGAAAGACAGAGTAATCTCTTGATTTCATTATTAGAGATTTCCCACATCCTTGCACCACTCAGCATGGACAGGCCAAATGGAGAAAACCACAATATCTGAATCCTACAAGAAGTTCCTATGGCGAGGGATGGGAGGAGCAAACTTCCTCTGGGTAGGTCTTTTTTTAGGCCAACACCCTAACTGGAGGGAGAACAGTGCGGACATTCTTGAGAATGCCAGTTCACAACCAACACAGAGGCAATTTGGCTGACTGTCCATCATACAGCAGAGGATAAAGAGACTTGGGTTCCAGTCTTTGCTATAATGCCCTCTTCTTTCCTTTATTTGCTGTTGATGGGACTCCTGTGACATGCCGGGCCTTCTGAGAACAACGAGTGAGGAAGTCAGCTGTGCCCCGCAGCCCCTTTCAGGGAATCAGTACTTTTCCTCGTGGTGAGTTTTGACCAGTAATGTGAAAATAGGAAGTTGAAGTTTGGTGGGTCCAGGCAGTGTGCTCAGTGTGAGAAGCCTGGAGAGCGAGACAGAGGGATGCGATCTTTGGTGAGCAGGATGGGGTCTATGGTGAGCGGGATGGGACCCTGCCTTGGAGACGCAGAAATAGAGCAGGGAAGACAGACCTGTCAGTCACCGAGATCGGTGCTCAACAGACACCAGGCAAAGAAGGGACTTATTCCCAGTGCCGAGGGAGAGTAGGGGAAGGCTCAAGGGAGTGAGGAGCACCCTGTATGCTGGGCCCTGAAGAAAGAGATGCTTTCTTTGGTAAAGAACTGATGAAGGACAGGCGAGGTTCAAGGTGGCATGAGCAAAGGTCCCGGATGTGAAAACACCACACTGGCAAGAAAGGCCTGGAACCAATGCGGTCCTCCTCAGTAATACAGCTCCTGTCTCCCAGCCCTTGCGTCCTGCACTAGGGACCCATAGAAGCCATTCGGAAGGCGGCCAGGAAACTTGCAGCCGGGCTCCAAGAGCCATCAGAGCAACTCAGGTGAGTCA
Source organism: Taxidea taxus jeffersonii (assembly GCA_003697995.1). Lineage (NCBI taxonomy): Eukaryota > Metazoa > Chordata > Mammalia > Carnivora > Mustelidae > Taxidea > Taxidea taxus. The sequence continues at coordinate 23,721 of ML102375.1, read as the reverse complement.
GTCATTGGAAATTATTAAATTGGCATGGGGCAGGGTGGTGACCAAGAGCACGTCATCTAAAGGGGGCTGCCCCTACTCAGCTTGGCTGCTGCAAATTAGAGCCGCCCAATTCAGGGATCTTTCAGAGAAGCCAGAAAAACACGGAGTGCATGTATATATATACGTATACGTATATACGTGTATATATATACACACACATGTGTACATGTGTGGTTATATTCGTATGTGTACGCATGCATACCGTTACATATTTCTGTATTTTTAAAATATTTTTTCTTAATTTTAAATATCCTTAATACATTGTGCAGGACAAATAAAACCCATCTGTATCTGCGGGCCAAACGCAGACCCACTGGCCCGCCCGGTGCAAGTCCAAAGGCCCCGGAGGTCCCGAGAGGATGAGCGACGTGCACGGGGCCACGCGGCCGGCGCGGAGGCGGGGTTGGAGCCGACACCGAGCCTGCGGCAGGACAGGCCCCGGAGGGCACAAGGCGGGGAAGAGCTGGTCATCCAGGGACAAGGTGTCCCGGCAGAGCAGTGTCACCTGCATGGTCGGGAAAGTCTACACGCGCGCTCACCCGTGAGGAGGCGCGAGAATGAAAATCCCGGAACCTGGGCCTGCAGAGGGACCAGAGAGCCGAAAAACAACAAACCCGGAGTCACCGCAACGGGGCGCTTATCAAATTGTGGGGGCAGGGGGGCGGGGTGGGGGACGACGCCTGGGTGACCGAGTCATTTGGGCGTGTGACTCGTGGTTTCCGCTCAGGTCATGATCTCATGGGCTGTGGGTTCGAGCCCCGTTGCTGGCCGGGCACTAGGCACCCAGCGTGCTGGTCCTCTGCCCCTCCCTTCTGCAACACCGCCCCCCTCGGGCTGACTCTCTCTCTCTAAAGTAAATAAATGACTTTTTTTTTTTTTTAATTCTAAGGGGGTTAGTACTCAATAGCAGTCTCAAATACTAAAATGAAAATTTACTACCAATTTAAGAAAAACACCAACCTGTGGGGCACCTGGGTGGCTCCATGGGTTAAGCCTCCACCTTCAGCTCAGGTCATGATCTCAGGGTCCTGGGATCAGCCTCACATCGGGCTCTCTGCTCAGTGGGGAACCTTCCCCCCTCTCTCTGCCTGACTCTCTGCCTACTTGTGATCTCTCTCTCTTTCTGTCTCTCTCTCTGTCAAATAAAATTTTTTTTAAATCTTAAAAAAAAGAAAAACACCAACCTGCCCAAAATAAACCTGAAAAGAGAAACCGAATCCTGGACTCTTCAACCCCTGCCTTCCCTTCCGGCCACAATTTCTTTCCATTAATAATAAGAACAACATCCTCTGGGAGCACGGGTCTGAGATGGGACCTCACTGGCTCTTCCCACCGTCGGTGTCTCCGTGCAGCAGCTAGGTATTGAAGACAATGTCTGGAAGCTTCTTTCTCGCAATTGTTGGCCACCATGATAATCCAGTTTTTGAGAGGGAGTTTTTGCCGGCAGGAAATCAGAGTCCAAAGATGATCATCGTCATCTGAACCAGCTCATAGCTCACACCGCTCTTGACCTTGTAGATGAGAAGATGTGGCTTGTTGAACAACACACACTTGAAAACCACGGACTAGTCCAAGGAGTGGTTTCTTTCTTTGTTTCAGCATTTCCTACTGCAAGTCGTATGAGACTTACTACGCTTCATGACATAAGGCAAGAACAAGGAATAAAAAACGTCTTTACCGATGTCTGTGATTTAAACATAAAGTTTGCAATGAATCCGTTTTATGAACCCAATTCTCCTATGGGATTGAGCGCATTTAGCAGAAAAGTTCAGTTTTTTGGGAAGAAACACCTTTTAGGTTGAATGCAGAAAAAAATTGGACATAAACAATGTCACGACAATGGGGAATTCTCAGAAATGAGTATATGATAAGTAGCTTGATTAAATAGCCTGGAAAAATGAAAGAAGGAAGGAAGAAGGAAAGGAAGGGAAGGAGGGAAAGAGGGAGGGAAGAAGGAAGGGAAGAAAGGAGGGAAGGAGGGATGGAGGGAGGGAGGGAAGAAGGAAGGAAGGGAAGAAAGTGGGGAAGGAATGGTATAAAGCCATTACAACTGAAGGCACAGCGGGGACATACCATATGGGGTGTGAGTGTGCCAAAGAAAGCTTCATCCCTGTCAAGGTTCTACCATCATTACACACACCCTTCGTGATTTCAGTGGAAATGAAGCTCAGAGGGTTTCTTGGGGCAGACTCACAAAAACCACAGAGCAAATCTCTTTGACTCAGATTGCTAAACATCCGTGGTAAGGGGCCTGATTCATGGGAAATAAAAGGGATAATGAATTATTCTTTGGTATTTGTGAAAAGTGAGGACTAAAAATCTGCAAAGTCTCCCCGGGCAACCCATCTGACTTCCCTCTACAGGTTTCCTCCTCTTTTATGAGTGATCCTCCCCCCAGCACTGAGCTGTATGAAATACGAAGGCAACACTCCATTCAGCGCAGCGCTGGGCGGGAAGAGGTCAGATGGGTGAAGGAAGGAAGCCCTGGGGCCCCGGGTGACAGACAGAAGCAGGGACGGTGGGCAGCCCGGTGCTCGCGAGCTCCCCCCTGAGGCCAGGCACACAGTGTCGAGCTGTCCCGGGAGATCTCAAGGGTGGGGAGGATTCCTTTTTCCCACTTTTGTAAAGACTTTTTGCTACTGGACACCCATTTTTAAAGCTTTTCTCCCCCATACACTCCATGCTGCTGCCAAAAATTCATGCAAGCAACTTTTCAGATCCCTTCATGGTGCACCTGTCTGAGCAGCTGCCTCAGGTCCCGGGTGCCGGCTGCAAACCTGCCCAAATTGGCAGTACTAAGGCCGAAGAAAGAAAGGAATGAGCGTCGGATGGGATGGCGGAGGAGGGCAAAGCACGGATTCCCCAACAGAAAGGGATGGGAACATCCACAGCGAGGAACCCTGTTCCTCCCAGCACTTCTGGAATCAATGGCAGACCTCAGCCTCCTGGAGTCATGGGAGGCTCGATTTCACTGACCTTGCATTTTTCCCTTTCCCTTCTGCCTGATGGCTTATGTGTGCGCGAGAAGGACACCTCATGAAAAGTCCTGTCAGAAACCACGGAGTCCCATGTTCTGTAGCTGAGAAGCATTATCGTTCAGCACTCCAGCTCTGGGGTCAAACAAATCTGAGTTCTTACCAAGGTTTTGTCACTTCCTACCCACATGAACTTTGGTGCGTCAATGGACCTTCCCAAGCCTCTGTTTTCTCACCTGTAAAATGGGACGACCGGATAAAGTTTGTGTCTGTAAAGAGAAAATGGGGAGGCAGCGAGGTCAGCTCTTTTTCATAAGCCTTATTGAAATACCTGACACTTTAAACCATGACCATTTATCATTTTGGTTAAAAGGTAAAAGTGGGGTGCCTGGGTGGCTCAGTGGGCTAAAGCCTCTACCTTCGGCTCGGGTCATGATCCCAGGGTCCTAGAATGGAGCCTCACATCGGACTCTCTGCTCAGCAGGGAGCCTGCTTCCTCCTCTCTCTCTGCCTGCCTCTCTGCCTACTTGTGATCTCTGCCTGCCAAATAAATAAATAAAATCTTTAAAAAATAATAAAAGGTAAAAGTGATTTTAAAATATTAAAATACTTCAAGAAAGAAAAAGAGAAAGAAAAAAATAACCTGAAGGCTGGAATAAGACATTTCTTTCTAACCAAGAAAAGAATATACACAGATACATAGAAATGAAATGGGTATTTGCACCCCTCAAACAGGTTTTCTCAATTATGTTAGGAGGAAAGTGAGAGTAGAAGATAAAATAGAGTGTTAATATTCACATTTCATTTTCAACCTGAGGAGCTCACTGGGCATGAGCCAGCCTGGGTCTGTTACCTACCGTGTGCCGGTTAGTCATTTCTCTGTTATATCTCTGCTTTTTATTGCATGTATATTCATTTTCTTTATGAAAATGATCATCTCTACACACAGCAAAATATCCATTTTACTTCTCCCTCAGGTGTCTTAATTCTTTTTTCTGAATATTAAAAAAAAATCTTTATCAGAAAAAGTTGATTAGATTTGCTTATTGGATTAAAAAAATCCATTTTCCAAGTGTAGAATGAATTATAGTATGAAAAGAGTTATTTGTAAAAAATAGAAATATCAACTCTAGATTTGTGTAAAATAGCTTCTACTGCAATTTACTGTGAAGAGAGATTTAAAAGATGGAATAACATCACAGTAACTGAAAATTTCTCTGGGAAAATATTCTCTCATTCTGAAAGAATTTTGACAAAGAGCATTTCAGAGGTAAGTTTGAGTCACATTATAGGACAAAAATAGTTAAATGTCCTCGATGTTGTATGATTGAATGTAATGAAGGAGGACTCAGGAAAGTGTCATTACTTTTCTTCTTAGTTATAATGAAAATTCTACTCAGATCATACACTTAAAGTGCGTGAATATTATGGCTTGTAAATCATGTCTCAGTCTTATGGACAGAATGTTGGTGTTTGCCCCAAATCCACAGGTTGAACTCCTCCTCCCTCCACGTGGGCTTTGGGCGGTAATAAGGGTTAGGTGAGCCCATGGGGGGGCCATGTGTTCATAAATGGGATCAGTGCCCTAAGGAGAGGGAAGAGAGACCTTGCTTCCCTCCACTCCTGAAAAAGAGCCTTTTCCAGAACTCTGACCCTGCCGGCACCCTGCTCTCGGGTTCTCAGCCTCGGGAACTGTGAGAAATAAATTTCTGTTGTTAAGCCACTCAGTCTGTGGCACTTTGTGATGGAATCCCAAGCCCATCGAGACATTCGATAAAGCTGTTTAAAAAAATCGACTTCAGTCACTCATTCATTACTATTTTCAAACACCTAATCTGTAATTTATCGGTGGGAGATCTCACAGAGTTTCCACGAAGCTAAATGACTTGTCTGACTCATTCAGAGACACAGGGAGAAAACCAGGCCACAAGGAAGAGCCCAGACCTTGTCCTTCTTGGCTCAACCCCCTCACTCATGAGACTTGGATATGAAAGGGCCCAGCCTATTGCCAGTGTTTGCAGTACTCCAAGACGGGAGGATAATTAAACCAAGGCCACGGAAGTTTGTAGAAGAAGAACCAGAAACTAAAGTCCACGGTCTCCACCGCTTCTTCCTGCATGGTAGGTTAACCATTACCTGGAGACCAGACGAGGATCTCGGATGCCTCCCTCCTTGACTCTGAAGCACCTGCTTTACCCCAGCCCGCCGCACAGACAGAGGACAGACAGCCTCTCTGCGGAGGCCCGACTCAACCCAACCAATCCATGCTGGGGGACTGAAAAAAAAAGGAAGAAAGAAAGAAAAAGACAACAAGATTTGGGTAGCAACATTCAGAAAGCCTTTTTTGGTGGTTAGTAGCCACATTGCAGGGCTCGAGTGCATTCCTGGCAGCAGAGAGGACCACTAAGCCTACAGGAAGCCCTGGGCGACGTGCTCCTCAGACTAGCATGTGCACCTGAATAAAACACAGAGTCTTACTCATTAGGTCTGGGGGAGAGCACTGAGATTCTGCATTTCTTTTACTGTTTTTTTGTTTTGTTTTTTAAGATTTTATTTATTTATTTGAGAGAGAGACAGATAATGACAGAGATAGCAAGAGCACCCACAAGCAGGGAGGAGAGGGAGGAGCAGGCTCCCTGCTTAGCAAGGAGCCCGATGCAGGGCTCGATCCCAGGATCCTGAAATCATGACCTGAGCTGCAGGCAGATGCTTAACTGCCTGAGCCACCCTGGCGCCCCTGAGGTTCTGCATTTCTAAGAAGTTCTCAGGAAGTGCTGATGCTGCGCGGACTGGGACCACCCTCCAAGCAAATTCTAGAGCAGCTCTGTTCAGTAGAAGTGTTGGCCTGCTGCAAGAACGCAAGCCACATACAGGATTTTAAATTCTCGGGTAGCTACATTAAAAAAGCAAAAAGAAATAGATAAAATTAATTTTAACAGTACATTTTTATTTAAGCCAAAAATTCAAAATACTGTTTCCATGTGTAACTAAGAGGGGAATTTATTTATGAGATGTTCGACATTCTTTTGTTCCTACTAAGCATTTAAATTCAGTCTGTATTTTATGGGGCGCCTGTGGTGGCTCAGTGGTGGCTCAGTGGTTTAACCTCTGCCTTCAGCTCAGGTCATGATCTCAGGATCCTGGGATCAAGCCCCACACTGGGCTCTCTGCTCTGTGGGGAGCCTGCTTCTGCCTCTCTGCCTACTTGTGATCTCTGTCTGTCAAATAAATAAGTAAGTAATAAATTCAGTCTGTATTTTAGACTCCCAGCACATCTCAGTTCCTGCTGGGCATGTTTCGGGGGCTCAGTAGCCCTTGTGACCTGGGGCTGCTGTGTAGGACAAGCCAGCTCTAGGGCCTTCCTCAGGGTGCTCTGGAATGCTTAGACAGGCACACCACAAGCTAGGGGAAATTATTCTCACCCTACTCCTTCGTTTTCTAGTGCGAGGTCCGCTAAGGGGTCCTACAGACTAAGAAACGGAGACAAGAAATGTCTACTCTTTTGAGGTCTACTTACCAAGAACAGGAAGGGTCGTGATGGCAAGAGAGGGAGGAGGGCATTCTCAAGGAGGAGCCTTCCCATGGGGAGTGTAGCCAGCACCGTGGGAAGCTGGGGGAGGCCGATTCCGATGGGCAAGTGGCAGGGCAAGTGAGAGGCCCCAGGGCCCCTCCGTTGCATGCTGTGACCCCTCACCACTCATCCCGCAGCCCAGACACTTCGGCCACAGCCGAACTTACCAATCCCGTGGCTTGCATTTAGTATTGAACATGAAGTCAAAGAGGGAAAAGAAAAAAGTATATATTTAAAGGATTATGTAAAAATTTAAAAAGATAAAAATGGAAGGTGAGGCAGTGTACCTGGGTGACTAAGTCGGTTGAGCACCCAACTCTCGGTTTTGGCTCAGGTCGTGATCTCAGGGTCATGAGATGGAGCCCCGTGTCTGACTCTGCGCTCAGTAGGGAATCTATTTGAGATTCTCTCTCCTTCTCCCTCTGCCCCTCCCCACCCCCACTCTCTAGAGCAAATGAATAATCTCTAAATGGAAAGTGAGGTTAGCAGGACACAATAGAATTCCAAGAAGAAGAAAAACTCTTCTAAACACTTAACCCCTACTGGTTTTCCACTCTTAGTTCCCAGGCTATACACAGCAAGATAAATTTGGGAACTTGGTTTCCCTGCCTTCACCTAGAGATGGGAGGAGGCCTGAAGTCACAGCCTTTAGCCCCCATAAAACCAGCACGAGAGGCTCACTCTTGTCTCTTCCCCAGATTCTGCTTATGGAAGTCACAGAACCCGAGGGCCGTTGACTCCCAACTCCCTTCCAAGCAGGAATTATTTCAGAAACAAGGGCAGCCAGCCCTTCCCTGAAAACTTCCACAAAAGGTTAACTACCTCAAGAAGACAGCCTTTTCCATTTTTGAGAAGTCTTACAAAGTCATTTCTGTCAAGCTGAAGTTTACCTTCATTTAAAGTTCATCCACGAGGGGGCGCCTGGGTGGCTCAGTGGGTTAAAGTTCATCCACGAAATAAAAATTAAATAAAAAATAAATCAAGTTAATCCACTAATCCAAGTCCTAGTTCCGGAACTACGCAAACCATTGTCGTCCTTATTCTTTAAGTAACTGAAGACAGCTGTTCAGGCATACTGCTCCTAGATCTCTTGCTGCTCAAATCTGCCAACACCTTTACATCGATCCGCGACCTATATGTATAGGGTGATTGTCCAGGAAGAGGATTAGTTAACTAAACTGCTGTACACCCACGCAATGAATTATTATGCAGCTATTTAAAAATGATAATGGAGATGTAGATTTATTGACACTGGAAGACTTCCACCATATGTTAAATAACTAAAAGGCAGGCTAGAAAACCACATGTATAGTAGAACACTATTTTTTTTAATCTATAAGTATAGTCTTACAGTGAGAAAAGTCTAGAAGAATACAACTAAAACGTCATGGAGGTTTTTACAAATGAAGGCATTACAGATGTTTTTGTCTTTTTGCTTAACCACATTTTCTAATTCTTCTATGGGAGCATGTGGTACTTGTATAATACTGTTAGATAACGTTCTACATAAGTAAATAGAAATTATAACTAGTCTTCATAGCAGATAGGGAGCGATGACAAATCATTCCTTGGTTCCCCCAATGAATGAATACTTGCCATATGCCAGACACTGTTTTAGGTACAGCTGTAGGTGCAAGACAGAGAAAAATCCCCACTCTCTGGGACTTACATTTCCACGAAGGAGACAGATGTAAAAAAATAAATTAGTAAAATATGTTGTATATTATTAGTGACAAGTGGCAACGAGAAAAAAAAATCTAGGTAGGGAAAAAGTAGCAAGTATTGGGGGAGATTGAAATTTTAGGTAAGATTGTCTGGGAAAACCTCACAAGAAGGTGCCATTTTAGTAAAGACCTGAAGTCGGTACGGGGATGAGCTATATCTAGGTATCTGTGGAAAAAGAGTTCCAAATCAAAAGAGATTTAGTACAAAGACCCTAAGGCAGGAGCACGGCTCACATTCTAGAAGTACCAGAGAACTCAGCACAGCCAGAGTGGAGGGCTTCGAGGGAGTGTACAAGGTCAGGGTGTTGGCCAGACCAGCAGGGCCTTGCATCAGCAAGTGAGTCCATTAACACCCACCTAGGGTCTTAATAAAATCACTCTGTTACTGTGTTGACAATGGACTAAAGTGGGACAAGGACAAAATCTGGGTGACCAGGTGGCCACTGAAATAATTCAAGCAAGAGTTGACAGTGGCTGGGACCAGTGTGGTAACCAGTGGAGGTGGCAAATCAGATGAACCACCGGTAGTGGCCAGAGTATATTGTGAGAGTGGAGACCGCAGGATGTGCCCATGAACTAGATGTAGGGAATAAGAGAAAGAGGGGAGCAAGGCTGTTACCAAGGCGTTAGGTGGGGAAAATGAGACAATGGGGTCGACTATGGAAGGGTCCAATGGGTAGACTCCAAAAGTTCAGTTTTGAACACTGAATTTGAAAACCTCTTGGACAATCAAATGCAGATGTCTAAAACACAGGTATATATGTCTGGAAACCAGAAGAAAGGTAGTGGATAGAGACGTTAAAAAACAAAATCCAACCAAGAAAGTCTTAAAGATCTTACTGGCTTTATTCAATGACTCATGAATTCAGCATTCAATCTAGCAGGTAGAAGGGAGCTCCACGGAGCTGTACAAAATCAAAGATTTTGTAGGCAGAAGGAGGCAGGAAAAAGGAAGTTATACTAGGCAACACAGTGAATTGGTTATTGGAAGGTTACTTTCCTTGGATAGAAGTTAAGGGACCTAGCAGACAGATGACCTAACTAGTGGTGACCAGACAACTCCTAACTGGTTTAAGATGCCATTTCTGGGAGAGCCAAAACTGTAATTAAGTTAAATCCCACTTTGGTGATATGGTGATATGGACTTAGCATAAGCGACTCCATTTGGGGCTTGTTGTGTTGTGTTTTTTGTTTTTTTTTTTACCAGATATAAATCAGGAGCTATCAAATAGATGGAACTTAAAGCCAAGAGATTGGAGAAGTCATCAGATTATGAGTGTGGAGAGAAGAGCTGCAAGGTTTGGGTTCCGGGGCACCCCGTATTACAGGAGCAGGGAGAAGAGGAGGGTCTGGAGAGAGACTGAGAAGCATCAATGAGGTAAAAAGCCCAAGAGAATCTAGCGTCCTAAATGTAAGAAGAGACAAACGTAAGAAGAGTTTTAAGATGGCAGGGGTGGTCCCCTGTGTCTAGTGCTACTGCTAGCTAAGTAGAGTGAGGAGCAAGGGCTAATTTAGCAACACAGAGGTGTAAGCGACCTTGAAAGGACAGTTCTGTGGTCCATGGGGGCAGGAGTCAGTGGTGAGGGTCTCACAGGAGTAGGTTTGAGAGGGAGTGGGAGCAGAGAAACTGGAGATTGCAAGTACATACAATTCTGCTCCAAGGGATAGAAGAAAAATAGAGTAATAACTAGAGATGAGAAGGCAAGAGAAGTTCTTGTGTTTTTTTTTTTCTTTTAAGATGTGAAACATACACGTTTGTGTATAAGTGGAAATGATCCAGTAGATAAGGAAACGATAGGGAAGTGAAGGGAAAGTTCCTGGGGCCATGTCTCTGGGTAAATGAAAGGAGATGGGATCCAAGTCCAAGGGGAGGGAAAGGTCTTTGCTAAGAGCACAGACACATCATCTACAATACCAAGAAAGAAGGGGGAGTAAATGGGAACAGAGACATCTACCAATGAGTGGAAATGTCATAGGAGCATGTAGGACTTGTCTTTGATTGCTTTACTTTTGTTAGTGAAACAGGAAGCAAGGATATCTGCTCACGGTAAGGATGAGGTATGAGGTAGGGTTCAAGGACAGAGGAGAAAGTATGAACGTGTCCTCTTAGGAAGGGGGGAAGCATAAAGGGAATACTTGTTTGCTAGGCAACATTAAGAGTATGCTTGAATTTAGTGACTACAAGTCATGTTTGAGACCTACTATTTATGATTCCATTTTTAAAAATTTTTTTAAGATTTTATTTATTCATTAGTTAGAGAGAAAGTGAGCACAGGCAGACAGAGAGGCAGGCAGAGGCAGAGGGAGAAGCAGGCTCACTGCTGAGCAAGGAGCCCGATGTGGGACTCCATCCCAGGACGCTGGGATCATGACCTGCGCCGAAGGCAGCCGCTTAACCAACTGAGCCACCCAGGCGTCCTATGATTCCATTTTTAAGAATGACTAGGAATCAGTAAATGAAAATACTGACTTTCACTGCTAAAATCAGAATATCCTAGACTTTCTGAATTGGAAGCTACTTTAAAATACTATCATTTGGGACACCTGGGTGGCTCAGTTGGTTAAGCAGCTGCCTTCGGCTCAGGTCATGATCCCAGCGTCCTGGGATGGAGTCCCACATCGGGCTCCTTGCTCAGCAGTGAGCCTGCTTCTCCCTCTGCCTCTGCCTGCCTCTCTGTCTGCCTGTGCTCGCTCCTGCGCTCTCTCTCTATCTGACAAATAAATAAATAAAATCTTTTAAAAAAAATAAAATAAAATACTATCATTCTACTTCTTTCTTTCACAGAGAAGGAAATAGAAGACCAAGGAAGTTAGGACATTTGCTAAACAAGGTCCCTAAAGAGGTTAGTGGCAGGGCACCTGGGTGGCTCAGTGGGTTAAAGCCTCTACCTTCGGCTCAGGTCATGATCCCAGGGTCCTGGGATCGAGCCCCACATCGGGCTCTCTACTCAGCAGGGAGCCTGCTTTCCCCTCTCTCTCTCTCTCTGCCTGCTGCCCTGCCTACTTGTGATCTCTGTCTGTCAAATAAATAAATAAAATCTTTAAAAAAAAAGAGGTTAGTAGCAGAACCTATATGTTTATTGCGAAGAAGAGAATGAAAACTTGATAGGCGTGCCCCCCAAGTACAGAAAACACACCAATGGCTGGAATGTATAGGGTTTAACTACGTACGGAGCTGTCTTAAGAGAGCTGTGCAATAATAGGAGGGGTTACCTGAGAGGGGGTAAAGGTAGAAGACATCTTTTAAGTGTAGTGAAGAGTGGTTCCTACATTAAGGTGTTCATCTAAATTACCCTTCCACTTCTGATATTCTACACTTCAAAAGGAGTCTTCAAGAATATTGTGCACAGGGGTGACTGGGTGGCTCAGTCCATTAAGTGTCTGCCTTTGGCTCCAGTCATGATCCCAGCATCCTGGGATGGAACCCTGCGTCGGGCTCCCCACTCAGCGGGGAGTCTGCTCTTCCTCTCCCTTTGCCCTACCCCCTCCCACCCCACTCATGCTCTCTCTCTCTCTGCTTTCTCTCTCAAATAAATAAATAAATACAATCTTAAAAAAAAAAAAGAATACTGTGCACAGGCTATGAGAAAAAGAGTATCAGGGGCAGCATTGGGATGACTAATAACTAAAGACCATAGCCCACTTAAAAAACCTCCTCCCAGGACGCCTGGGTGTCTCAGTTGGTTGAACAACAGACTCTTGGTTTTGGCTCAGGTCACGATCTCAGGGTCACCGGATGGAGCCCACGCTCAGCGCAGAGCCTGTTGGAGATTCTCTCCCTCCTTCTCCCTCTGCCCCTCCCCTATTCACATGCTCTCTAAATAAATACATAAATAAAATCGTTTTTTTTTTTTAAAGCCTCCTCGGGGGGTGCCTGGGTGGCTCAGTGGGTTAAAGCCTCTGCCTTCGGCTCAGGTCATGATCCCAGAGTCCTAGGATCAAGCCCCGCATCGGGCTCTGTGCTCTGCGGGGAGCCTTCTTCCTCCTCTCTCTGCCTACTTGTAATCCCTGTCTGTCAAATAAATAAATAAATAAATCTTTAAAAAATTAAATTAAATTTAAAAATAAATTAAAAATTGTAAAAGCCTCCTCGGGGAGCCTGGGTGGCTCAGTGGGTTAAAGACTCTGCCTTTGGCTCAGATCATGATCCCAGGGTCCTGGGATCAAGCCCTGCATCAGGTTCTCTGCTCAGCAGGAAGCCTGCTTCCCCCTCCCCCCTGCCCGCTTCTCTGCCTACTTGTGATCGCTGTCTGTCAAATAAATACATAAAATCTTTTGGAAAAAAAAATTTAAAAAGCCTCCTCCCTTAAATCCTTCAATTACAACTCGACATATCAGAACCTACTGAAGTTGCTTGCTTCCCCTACCCACACCCACGCTGTGGCACACATGCTCATACAGCTGGAAATGTCTGTGAGACCAGTTGCTGGAGCAAGAGTAGGGAGACCTCAGGAGCTCGGATAATAAACAGAACAGATAATTAGTCCTTGAATAATTGATGAACTTAGGCTTTAAGGCTATTACTCCAACAAACATTCTTAATGGCACTAAAACTAATCCAAACATCTTCCCAATGCCAACCAGTGAATGGATTATAAGTTTGCTCCAAAGGAAACACTGTTTAGAAATGATGCGTGCATTGCTATTCCAACAAATCAGAATTGCCACAGCAGAGAAGGTGCCTTTAAAATGCAAGCCAGGAAAAAACAAAACAAAACAAACAAACAAAAATCTAGTTTGTGCCATAGCACCTTCGTGCTTTTTTAAATTCTTCTGCAGCATATTTGGGGACGAATTGAGCGACTAAGCAAGGCGAGATACAAGGTGTCCACAGAGGTAGCGGCCATGTGTCAAGCAAGGGCAACAGGGCGGCCAGTAGAGAAAGCAGCAGCCCCATTAGATTTAGTCTGTTAATTACAGACGGCGAAAATGAGCAGGAGTGCCAGCCCCCCGTGTCCTCTGTCCCGCAGGCCAGTCCTGAGACAGAAGGCGCGAGAACCTCCAAGATGGCAGGACGACCTTTTGCTGAGCAACCAGTGCCATAGCCTGCAGCTCAGAAGGTGGGGACCAGCCCTCACACCTCATGCGAGGGCAACTTCCTGGGAAGACCGGGAGGCAAAGAGCATCTCTGCACTTGGCTCTAGCATGGCACGATCGTGGGCCGGACTGGAGAGAACCTGTCTCCCCGGGGACAGGTGCAGCCCTTCCCCAGCACCTCGGTGGGTTTATAGTGTCTCGGGAAAGATGATGGAAGAGAGGGATGCAGACTCAGTAAAAAGAGCCAAGGGGCTCTGAGGGGGAAGCTGGGGCCTTGATCCGTCCGCAAGGGAAAAGGCTCGCAGGGTCCAGGGGTGGGGCCTGGGGGGTGGGCAAGGAATTAAGGAAAACCCCACTGGACACAGCATAACAGGGGAGCCCCAGCGTCCCCAGCACAGGGATCCAGGAACACTGCTTAGATCGACAAAACCAAAAGCAGAAGCGGTTAAGCCTTTCCGAGCAAGGAATTTTTCGAAGCTAACAAAATAACAACATACTTTGAGAATACTCTCACGTTAGGGTACATGAATATGCATTTGAAGAGTTTCCTCTGCGACGTGATAATCCCTAATTACCGGACTCAACAGACTTCATTAAAATTTGGATCTTCCTAATCTTCAAGATTTTACAAAGCTAGAATCTGGTGGCATAAGGAGGGGAAAGTATGATTTAAAAAAAAAGAATCCAAAACAGTTAGCTTGGCATATCTGTACTTCATAGCAAAGCTATTATTTTCAAAACAAAAAAATAAAAGTTGTTAGAATTTCAGATTTGGAAGGAGACGCGGAGACTGTATAATCTGAAGATATTCAAACATTTAAAATTTCCGGCTCCAGAACTCAGTGGTCACACAAAGCTCATGAAAAAATGATGGGGAGCAAGGAAGCTTGGCCATTCCTCTCACTCCAGGTTGCAGTCCCACCCACCACGCCAAGGGGCCTGAGGACCCCCCAGAGCAGAGTCCAGAGACCACTCATCTAACCCAGTGCCCTGTTTATGGGCGGGGACACTGAGGGTGAGTTTATTTTCCCAAGGTCAAACCTCTAGTTTAAAGAAGCTCGGACCCCTGAGCTCTCCTTCCCATACAGGATTGTTGGTCTGCTGAGCAAAGAAAATGGTTTCTGGAGACGGAATCTACTCCCTGCAAAGATGCTGTGAAGAGGGGCGCCTGGGTGGCTCAGTGGGTTAAAGCCTCTGCCTTCAACTCCGGTCATGATCTCAGGGTCGTGGAATCGAGCCCCGCATCGGGCTCTCTGCTTGGTGGGGAAACTGCTTCCCCCACTCTCTGCCTACTTGTGATCTCTGTCTGTCAAATAAATAAGTAAAATCTTTAAAAAAAAAAAAAAAAGATGCTGTGAAGATTGTTGAAATGACAACAAGGGATTTAGAATATTACAGAAACTCACTTGATCAAGCAGGCAGGATTTGAGAGGTTGGGCTTCACTTGTGAGTGAAATGCTATGAAGCCGCGTCACATGCTACAGGGAAATCATGTGGGAAAGGAAGACTCAGTCAAGGCGGCCAACTCCACTGTTGTCTTATTTGAAGGAATTGTCACTCCCACTATCAGCAGCCACCACCCTGGGCAGTCTGCAGCCATCAACATCAAGGCAAGACCCTCCGCAGCAAAAAGGTTATGACCCACTAAAAGCTCAGAAGATGGTTAGTGCTTTTTTTTTTTAGCAATAAAGTATATTTTAATTAAGGTCTGTACATTGTCTTCTTAGACATAATGCTATCGCACACTTAGTATCTTTCACTATAGTATAAATATAACCTTTACAGGCACTGGGAAACCAAAAAATACATTTGACTCATTTTATCGCAACATTCACTTAATCCCGTGATCTGGAACTGAAACGACAGTACCTCCCAGGGAACGCCTGTATGCAGTTTTAATGTTTCATTACGTTTTCTAGCAAGGTTTTTATTTAGTCTTAGACCCAAAACACTTCCCAAAGGAGAGCATCTCCAATTTGGTAATTTATGTCAACAAGAAAATCTGATTAATTAGTATAGATCAGATTTACTGCCAACTTTTCAGGAATAAATTTATTTTGTCAAGAAGTCTATTAATTAAGCAAAAATATGGTAAGAGAAACAAATGACAAAAATACAAATACGTGACAGCCCCAAGTTTTTATTTTCAGAAAGAAATATTTTAGGTAAGCACCATGAATGGAAAAAGATGTTATACTTTACTTGTTTGTTCATTTTTTTGTTTAAAGCAGGCTCCATGCCCAACATGTGGCTTGAACTCACAACCCTGAGACCAAGAGTTGCAGGCTCTACTGACTGAGACAGCCAGGCGCACCGAAGATGTTATATTTAAATATCAAAATTCAAATACTGTTTTAGCACTGCTAGTCCATCGGTATATAAAAATCAAACAACAAAAAAGATATGATATGCTTTTTAAATGATGACTACTCTGCACATATTTTTTAAAAGATTTTATTTAAGGGGCGCCTGGGTGGCTCAGTGGGTTAAGCCTCTGCCTTCGGCTCAGGTCATGATCCCAGGGTCCTGGGATCAAGCCCCGCGTCGGGCTCTCTGCTTGGCAGGGAGCCTGCTTTCCCCTCTCTCTCTGCCTGCCTCTCTGCCTACTTGTGATCTCTGTCTGACAAATAAATAAATAAGAAAGAATGCAGGGCGGGGAGGGGTAATGGGAGAGAGAGAAGACCCTGCTGAGCAGGGAGCCAGACGCAGGGCTCGATCCCAGGACCCAGAGATCATGACCTGGGATGAGGGCAGACGCTTAACCAACTGAGCCCCCTAGGTGCCCCACTCTGCACATATTCTGAGGGAGATAGAACATGGATAAGTGAAATGCTGACAATCTAGCATATGCTGCGACCAACGACCGTTAGAGACTAGATCCCCAATTTTAAATATCAAGATATATTTGATGGTTCCTTGTTTCCCCCCTACGCAAAGAGCTCAGCTGTATTATTTAGCTTCCGCTGGCATGATAATGAGCCACAATTCATTGCGGTTCTTCTGTAGGCATTGGGCCACATCCCAAGCAATAAAGATTTTATTTATTTATTTGTCAGAGAGAGAGAGAGAGAGGGAGCAAGCACAGGCAGACAGAGAGGCAGGCAGAGAGAGAGGAGGAAGCAGGCTCCCTGCCGAGCAAGGAGCCCGATGCGGGACTGGATCCCAGGACGCTGGGATCATGACTTGAGCCGAAGGCAGCCGCTTAACCAACTGAGCCACCCAGGCGTCCCATCCAAGCAATAAAGATTTTAAAAAGAGAAGTCATTACCCTAACTAATGTGGCTCAGTCTTCTGGAGGAGGCAGAGGACATAGAAAGATAACTACCAGTCAGGGAAGCATGATGTGCAGCGAGTAAACACTCTGGGCGATGAGTGCTGCTGAGGAACAGTGACTGAGGGTTTCTCTGGAGGCAGAAGTCTTCCTGAGGGCAGGAAGGCTTTAAAGCGGGCTGGAAAGAAGGTGGTACTTGGATAAGTAAAGAGACCTTCTACATGGGGGCTGGGTGTGCCCGGAAGAGCGCGGAGAGAAGTTTGGGTGGAAGACGGGCCATGAAGGAAAGTACATTTTTTTTTAAAGATTTTATTTATTTATTTGACACAGAGAGAGAGATCACAAGTAGGCAGAGAAGCAGGTAGAGAGAGAGGAGGAAGCGGGCTTCCCACTGAGCAGAGAGCCTGACTCGGGGCCCGATCCCAGGCCCCTGGGATCATGACCTGAGCCAAAGGCAGAGAGGCTTTAACCCACTGAGCCACCCAGGTGCCCCAGAAGGGAAGTACATTTGCTCTCGATGATCACACGACGAAATTGGGTTCAAGCAGGTTATAAAAAAGCATTTTGAGGAGCCTTGAAAATCAACCCGTGCTGGGACCCTCCACAAGGGGATGGGAGGAGATTGAAGGAGGTTCAGATCTGAAATGATAAAGTAGTCCTGGCTGATTTTGGAGGGTCGGGGGAAGATCAGTCTGGCAGGGCCCTTGGGAAGGGCCGATGGGAAGAAGGAGAGGTTGGAAGTAGGGGTACCAGCTGAGAAACTACTGTGCTGGTTTAGTCAGCAAGTGCTGGAAAGCTGGGAGAAACTGGAAGAAATCAAGATGACTGGAGAGTCTGGTGTGGGTAACTTGGAGTCTTTAAGTTTGCTGAATAAGTCAACAAATGAACAAGGGCAAAAATTCAAGGTGAGAACTGGCTTAAAAGGGAGAGATGAGGGACGCCTGGGTGGCTCAGTCGGTTGAGCTTCGGCCTTCAGCTCAGGTCATGATCCCGGAGTCCCAGGCTCGAGGCCTGCATTGGACTCCCCGTTCAGCAGGGAGCCGGCTTCTCCCTCTCCCTCTGCCTCTGCCTCTCCCCCTAGCTTGTGCTTTCACTCCCTTTCTCTCTCTCTCTTGCTCACCCACTCTCTCTCTCTCAAATAAATAAATAATAAAATCTTAAAAAAAAAAAAAGGAAAGATGAGCAACTCTGAAATGGAGGTGTTCCCCACGAAGTTAAAAATAGAGCTACCTCATGATCCAGTAATCTCACCACCCTGGGTATTTACCCAAAGGATGCAAAAATACTAATTCAGAGGAATACGTGCACCCGGATGTTTATAGCAGCATTGTCTAGAATGGCCAAATTATGGAAAGAGCCCAAGTGTCTATAGACTGATGAGTGGATAAAGAAGATGTGGAGTATACGTAAATGCACTATCACTCGGCCAGAGGAAAGAACGAAATCTTTCCATTTGCAGCGACATGGATGGAGCTGGAGTATATCGTGCTAAGTGAGATAAGTCAGTCAGAGAAAGACAAATGCCATGTGATTTCACTCACTCATAGGTGGCATTTAAGAAACAAAACAAGGGACGCCTGGGTGGCTCAGTTGGTTAAGCAGCTGCCTTCGGCTCAGGTCATGATCCCAGCGTCCTGGGATCGAGTCCCACATCAGGCTCCTTGCTCGGCAGGGAGCCTGCTTCTCCCTCTGCCTCTGCCTGCCTCTCTGTCTGCCTGTGCTCTCTCTCTCTCTCTCTCTCTAAGAAAAAGAAACAAAACAAGCAAGCAAAGGTGAAACAGAAAAGAGAGAGAGACAATCAAGAAACAGACTCCTCACTACAGAGAACAAACTGATGGTTACCGGAAAGGAGGCGGGGGGATGTTGGGGATGAAGGAGGGCGCTCACGACGAGCACCGGGTGGTGTAAGGCAGTGCCCAATCACTATATTTACACCTGAAACTAGTATCACCCTATATATTAACCACCTGGAATTTAAATAAAACTTTTTATTTTTTTTTAAGATTTTATTTATTTATTTGTCAGAGAGAGAGGGAGAGAGAGCGAACAAGCACAGGCAGACAGAGTGGCAGGCAGAGGCAGAAGCAGGAGAAGCAGAGGAGAAGTAGGCTCCCCGCCGAGCAAGGAGCCCGATGTGGGATTCGATCCCAGGATGCTGGGATCATGACCTGAGCCGAAGGCAGCTGCTTAACCAACGGAGCCACCCAGGCGTCCCTTCAATAAAACTTTTTAAAAAAGGGAAGGATAAGTTTGGATTTAGACAAGCTGAATGCATAGTGATGGTCAGCTATGAAGGTGGAGGTCCTCAGGAAGCAGTGGGAGATGGGAGGCTGAGGTCTGAGGCCACCGGAGCTACGGATGTGGGTTTGGAGCTCGTCTCCGGGGAGTCAGAGTTTAAGCCGTGGGAGCAGAAGGATCCAGCAATGGGAGCCTGTGTGCAGGGGAAGAACAGGGAGGGCCGAAGAATGGGTTGGAGACGTGTTCAAACTGAGATCGAAGAAAGAGATTTGGAACGAACAAAGACCCCAGAAAAGACAGGAGAGAATTAAGTGGAGAAACGGGACAATGGCGGGTTGTCAGGGCTGACTGGTTCGGAGAGGTTAGAGAGAAGGACAGCAAAGGTCACTGGTGGCCTTGGCAGGAACGGCTTCGGGGAAGATGACAAGGTGAAAGCCAGATTGCAGCGGAACCACGAGTAATTGTGGAAAGAGCAAGTACAATGTTTAGCAGTGGAAAGAAGTGACAGCAATTGAAGGGAAAAGGAAGCAGAGGGAAGATTTCAGTCTTAAAGAAATAACCGGGTTCAAGAAGGCCAGTACTGAGGGCGGCTTGTTTAGCTTCCACAGACCGTGAAGGTGATATATGGACTGGCTCTTTATTTATTTTTTTTTTTAAGACTTTATTTATTTGAGAGAGAGCAAGAGAGCATGAGAGTGGGGAGAGGCAGAGGGAGAAGCCGATTCCCTGCGGAGCCAGGAGCCCAACGTAGGGCTCCACCTGAGCCTCAGTCCCAGGACCTGGAGATCAGTACCTGAGCCGGACGCAGGCAGACGCTTAACCTTCTGAGCCACCCAGGCACCCCAGAAACACAGGAGAATTTTTTTAAAGTTACAAAGCAGGAGGCAAAGTTGTATTTCAGTTCACTGGATTTTAGTAACTGATTACATCCTAGAATATTTTGGAATGTGATTGAGTAAAAGTAACCCCATCTGTATTTATATCCTCTTGTATTATAAAAAATCAGCACCCCTCATCAGAAACTTCTTGCCTAAGCTCCTTATCTATCCCTATCCTCCCCCTAATCTTTGTTCATTTGTTCATTTTTCCCCTAGACACTTATTTTAGGAAGGGGCCTATGTTGTTTGTATCTTCAATCATTTCCTCTAGTTACAAAATGAGCATAACTAAAATTTACCAATGCTCAGTAAGTGCCAGGGGCTATTCTCAGTGCTCGCTACGGGCTGTGCCCAGTCATCCTTGCGGTGCATTCTACAGGGAAGGAAACTAAAGCAGGGAGAGGTTAAGTGACTTACCTGAGATCTCACAGTTCTTAAACAATGGAGCAAAGTGAGAACTAAGGGAAGTCCTGTGCAAAGTGACCAGTCGTGGCGCTGCCTCTCACCAGATGCTCCAGAAATCTGCATTCCTTCTATTCACCAACGTCTTGCGATTGCTGACTTCCTTCAGAAATATGTACAACATATTGTGGGCGAACACGCCGCGCTTGGGGCCGGCGTCTCAGGAGCTAACAGTGTAGGCCCTGGAGCGTACGGTCCGGACGGGGGAGGCAAACAAGACCATGCTTCGGATGGAATGTGGGGGTGAGCGCACACCCGCACGCTGGGATCGGGGCACGGGGCTGCTCTTCCTCAATGCCATCGCTCCTGGGGCCTGTGAAGGAGGCAAGTCAGCTGGCTATAGCCTATGAATCCCAGCTCCACGTTCCCCGGGTGGGAGACTGTAGGGAAAGTGTTTGCACTCTTTCTGGGCCATAAATAAAATACAGTAAGAGACTGCACAGAGCTGCTCTCCAAAATCTGTCCTTTGCTTTCTTCCTTGATCATTTACATCTGGCTTCCACAAGGAACTCTCTGCCCATAACGTTTCTATCTCTATTTCCAGCTCGAGCCTCCCTTCCGAGCCCTAACTGCCCTGCTGGTTGTCTATGCCCACTGGACGCCCCCCGTTGCAGCTCTGACTTTGTAAGTCTACATCTCACTGGCTCCGGGCGCCTGGAGGGCTCAGTCAGTTGAGTGTCCAGCTTCGGCTCAGGTCGTGATCTCGGGATTGGGAGGTCGCGCTCCCCGCTGGGCATGAGGCCTGCTTGAGAGTCTCTCTCCCTCTCCCCCTCCCCTGCTCTCTCTAAAGCATATATAACCTCATTGTTACTCTCAAAACCCTTGGTCTTGAGTGGTACCCCCACTTCTGCCTCTGGCAACGGCACTCTTCTAGAAGCCTGGGTGAAATCTCTTTCGATTGCACATGCTCTCCTGCCTCGCCGTCTCATCCGTCTGTTTCCATGTCTTTGAACTTCTCCCTCCTTTACATTCTACTACCATGACTAGCTTCTACTTCAAGGAGCCTGACCTGCGGGAGCCTCGTCCTCCCTCACCTCTCTACCAAGAGTCTTCCCGAAGCACAGCTGGCCAGTCGTTTTGTGCCCCTGCCTGTTCCGCCTTCCGTGCTCCCTACGAAGTTGCCACTGGCTTCTCCCCCATTCCTCTCCACGCTCCCTCACGCGTGTCACACCTGTCGAATTCAGCCGCTCCCTGCTCTCCCCCAAACTGCTTACACTGCTTCTCCATCTGCAACACCCTGCCTTTTCCCAACACGGCTCATCCTCGAGTGCGCAGCGCTGTGCTCTACACGTTTTCCTCTCCCTTGGTTGGAAATCATCTCCTTCTGACATGAACGTACAAAGCATGTTCTCTCTCCTCTAAGCACTTGGCAATTTCTTACCATGTCTGTACAGCGACGCATCTTCTCTCTCCCACCACATGGCCAGATCTTTGGGTGTAGAATCCAGGCGTGATTCATTTTCAGGTGTCCCACTGTCTCTAACACCAAGTGCTCAGAAATCTAAGTAGGTGAATAAGAAAACGAATAGAAGGCCTGAAAGACAGAAGATCGGAAAGAGGGAAGAGCAGAGACAGCACTCACGCGTCACCATGGTCTGGACTGAATCCTGAGCGCTACGCCAGACATCCCTCCGTCACGGCGATTTCAAGGAGCAAAAATAACAAACTACAGTCACATGTCAGTTACAGAATTTCCCAGGAAGCCAGTTAAGTGAAAGACCCACGCACTGCGGAAAGGTACAAATTAGTGCAGGTAAGCAGGTTCCTAAGTAATGTAGGCTCCCCCCCACCGCCCACCGCCTACCCCAAGAATTGATGGGGCACTGGCTGGCTCAGTCGGCAGAGCAACTCTCGATCATGAGTTCAAGCCCTATGCTGGGCAGGGAGTTTACTTTAAAAACAACAACAACAACAACAAAAAGTTAAGAAAATAGGTTCTCCTCTAAACTGAAAATAGATTTTTTAAACTCTATTTTTGCTTTCACTTGGTGACCATAGGCTCTCAACACCAATCTTTTAAAGATGTGGCCTCAACCCAAACATTTCACTCATGAGACTGTCTCCTTAAGGCTGCTCTTCTTAAAAAAATCAACCAAGGGGGATGTCTGCGGGGGTGGGACTCAGCTGGTTGAGCGACTGACTCTGGATTTCAGCTCAGGTCATGATCTCAGAGTGGGGAGATGGAGACCCACATGGGGTTCTATGCTGGGGTTCACTCTCACTCCCCCATCTACCCCTCAAAAAAAGATCAAGAATTGAGCCAGCACAATCTCCAATTTTGTGATTTGTGCAGGTATTTAGAAAAAGAGCATCCTTAATAGACATGACAAGAGTTTAAATCAACTGTCATACAGCCGAAGAAATGGAGGGACCAATTCCAAGCATTAGTCTTCATACATTGTCGATTTCAGAAGCGGAGCCTGCGATGGAGGCAGCTGTCACCACAGGCCATTTTCCTAGTCCTGTGGGTGGGCATCTGCTTCTAGTCCCAAAATGTTAACTTCTTTTGGAGAAGCAAAACCAGTCTAAATGCCCCACAAAAATGAAGAGTAGTAAATCTCTAACACAAGGAATGTGTGATTAGATTTTCCTTGTGAATTTTATCCTAGCCTCTATGCATACCACAAAATCCTTTGGCAAAAGATGGCACAGGAAATGAAAACTTCTAATCTGCATATTAAAAAATAAAGTAACATTTCAATTCCAAGGAGATACAAGGAAGACACTTGGCAACGCTTTAAAGGAAAAGAATATTTCTTCGAGGTGTTTTGGCTTTTTTTTTTAACTTTTGGTTATACAGCATGAAGTTCTTCTTACATTTGTGAAGCTATGAAAATGAAGAGAGAAGGGGCTTCTGATTAAATGAGATAGAAATTGGCTTGTAAGACCTCCATTATGACATGTAACAACTTCATGTTACCAGAAATGTAACTTCTGGTTGGATTTCAAGGATCTAGATACCACATTAAGTTCACCTAGCATTTGATCGACCCATAGCTGTCACAAATATTAACCCTTGTTGGTCTCACCATAAAGAACCATGAATATATCTCCCTAGAGTTCTTAATAAAATATAAGATCTATTTTTAAAAATTATTCTATTTAAATAACGAAGGGGGGGGATGGATTTGCAGCTTCGATCTATATCCAGGCAAAGGAAATTATACGCAAAACAAGGCTACTTCACAGCAAGATTTATTAATACATCCAAAAGAAAGAAAGAAAAATCATTTTGTCACACTATATACAGATAATACATACAGTGTTTTATACACATATTACATCAGTTTTTACACAAGAAAAATATACATAAAAATGTAAACTTCTGTATACAAAAACCCTTAAACAAATTAAACAAGGACCAGATAACAAAAGGAGACCAATCCATTATTATTTCATCAAATTTTTAAAACAGTAATACAGTACATTCATTGAGATATATATGGAAAATGTGAGCCATCTCTTCACGTTTAAAGGGAAATTACAAACCAAATAGCCTATTACCTCCCAAAATGTGGTCCCCCCC